>JAVIWB010004084.1:0-54529 GCA_031893035.1 Dermolepida albohirtum | reverse complement strand
CACGACTTTCTATTTTGCCAACAATCAATAACATCTTCTATTCTAATTTCTAAGTTCCTCAGTAAGGGTCTGTAAGGCATTAATAAGTTTTCTTGTATAAATTGTTCGTAATAAAGCTCGACATTTATCTGGTCGAAGTACTGAGTACTTCAAGCATGACTTTCTACTTTTCCAGCAATCGATTACATCTTTCCATTTTAGTTTTTCAGTTTCTGAGTGAGAAAATGACCTGTAAGATATCAATACGTTTTCACGCATAAATTGACTTTTTCTTTCTATTTCACAAATACACGTATTACGCCGCATCCGCTCTTATACCACTTCGGCCCTTATTTGTAACCAAAACACACGAAGATGACTACTTCGTGGTTTGTCTTTTATAGCAGACTCAACTTTTAATAAGCCATAAATAAACATTTTCGAAAGGTGAAGTGGTTTGAAGAACTTGAAAATTTTACTTGTATTTTTTCGCAATTATAAAAAGCAATTACTGGCGATGCGATTTTCGTTAACGCCCCACTCCATGTTAACTGTTAACGCGACCAAGTCTAACCGAGTACTTTATGCCATTAAACAAGCGGGGTTTTGAAAACACTCAGCATCGCTCTATCTCTTGTTATTCCCGTATAATATGCATTCAAACTTTTATAACGGGATATATGAAGAGACTATGTGCAGTACCTGACAATTGAATTAGAGTCGATTTTGGTATTTTTTCAAATTTATAAGAAATAAAACAAAAAGAGACACATGTTATTAACACAAAATGTTTATTTATGTTTCATAAGAACACATTAATATGCTAGAAATATCGTGCTTTTCAATAAGGACATAACAATTTTGGATTTAAATAAAAAATGACTTGTAAAAAGGAAATTTATTGCAAAAATTGATACAAAATTCGTACTCATTTACCCTCTTTCAATCTTCAACCGTAAAATTCCTGTGCATTTTGCCTACTTGCAGGCGCGCTTTCTTCATTTTTGGTGTCAACCTAGGCTTCTTGGTTGATTTGCAATAATTGATTTCGGCAGCGTACAATCGTGATCGCATCGAAAGCTTAGGTATGTTTATATTATGCACGTTTAATTTATCTAGCAATTCTCTAGTAGGAGATTGTCCATTTTCGAGTGTTGGTTTAATAATTAACCGGTCTTCTCTCTCTCGGCGGTTTTATGGACACCATGGAAATGACGGCGACCGCTCTATTTTGGAATATTTTCTCGAATTAATTCGGCTATTCAGTCGACTGTGTGCCGGGAAACTTTTTACATTATTACAACTTGTCAGTTTGAATACATGCCTCTTTCTAATGAAATTTATTTTAATTTTATCCACGCTACCAATATGTTTCTCTTTTCTTATTCTGAATAAATTACGAAGCTTGAAAATTCACCAAAAAATAAGCTAATAAAGTTCACAATGTGTTATTCAAACACTTTAATACGAATACACTTCTTAACATCAATACGTACAAATTTCAACGAAAATTGCATATTATTCGTAATGCTTTCACATACAATTTCATTTTCATTATCTGTGTTTAGACCCTAATAGCAAATACCAGACCCAAAGCTGATAATAAGGGAAGTTTCCTAATAATATAATGGTGTTTTTTTTTAGAAATTGATCTTCGAAGAACTACGAGGGATGTTTCCAAAGTTCTGAGAATTACATATAATTTTGTTAATTTTCATCAATATTACAATGTCATTTTTCAACATAATCTCTATTTAATTGAATACATTTATCCCAACGACAAATTAATTTTTTTAAGCCGTCCTCAAAAAAGTTTTTCGGTGTTTTGTCGATCCACATATTTATGGCATGTTTTGCGTCAGTTAAACTTTCAAATCGAACACGTAAGGGTTTTTTCAAATCTGGGAACAGATGGTAATCACTGGGTGCAAGATCCGAGGAATAAGGTGGGTACTGCAGCAATTCCCATCGTAAATCGTTCAAAACATCCTTCGTTTTTCTTGCGGTGTGTGGTGTTGCATTATCCTGCTGCAATAATGGACGCTTATGCAACTTTCCAGGTCGTTTTTTGATTAATGCCTGTCGCAGTGGTCCGGATAATAAATTTGAAGAATATTCTGCGTTAATTGTAGTACCTCTCGGTAGGTAATCCATGAAAATAATCCCTGCACAATCCCAAAATACAGTAAGCATTACCTTTCCAACAGACGGAACTGCACGCGCCTTAAGTGGAGGCCCTTCTTCAGGTTTGCGCCATTCTTTGGATTGACTTTTCGTCTCAGGATTGAAATAAGTAATCCACGTTTCGTCAGCGGTCATTATTCGTTGCCAAAATTCATCACCGTAACGGGCTAACAGCTCTTGAAGTTGACGACAAGTATCGGACCTATTGAGTTTCTGTTCTGGTCCCAACAGCCTTGGCACCCAGCGTGCCGAAACCTTGCTAACGCGCAAACAATCATGCAAGATGTCATGAACTTGTCGTGTACCTATCCCTAGGTGTACACTAATTTCATGAATAATCATTCGCCTGTCGTCTTTCAGTTGGTTTTCGACGGCAGTAATGTTTTCTTTCAATTACCGACGTACTTGGCCGCCCACTGCGTAGATCGTCTTCTAGTGATGTTCTACCGACTTTAAAACGATCGATCCACCGATAAACAGTACTTTTGGATTCTGCAGATTCACCAAATACTCCTTGCAGACGACTAATAATTTCCGACGTTTTCACATCTTCTTTCCACAAAAAGGAAATTATCACTCTTTGAGATTTTGCCGCGTGTTCCATGGTTACAAAAACAGTGCTACTAAAACGCGTCTACATCAGTCGAATTCCTGAATCAGACTGAACAATGTTGCACCAGATAGTTACATAAACATGTCAAGACTTGTCTGGCATCAATAACATTGCGTATAAATTCTGCATTATTTAATCATAACACCAATTCCCAGAATAATGGAAACACCCCTCGTAAATCCGTTTACAGTCTAAAATTTGAAGTATATTTAAATACAAATTTGCAAATTTCTTGATACACAAGAGTGGGTCTAATTCAATCGCAAGTCACTGTATATTACTAAATCACTATAAATATGTATACATTGTCTTTTGCAGTATAGCTCAGTAAGAATACTAAAATTACAAATATTACTTTTACATTTACAAAGCGTTCAGCTCTAAATCTGACATTAATTCGCGATATAAATATAAAACGATATAAGGCACGTTTTATATTAATCTGGAAAGGTTTTTTTTTCTATTACACGGATTAAAATTATGTGTATGTTCGGTACAAAAAGAATTGCACTTTTAAGAGTCCAATTTAGTGCGAAATTTTATTATCTAAAATAAACAAGCTATATAGCGGAATGAAACGAATTATGAGACCCTAAAAAGGAATAGTACCTGGCTGGCTAGACGCTGTGTCTATAAAAGAGAGCATTTGCAACAAACAAAGTATAAACTTTATTAACAACAACATCTTGTTTTCTTAGCAATTATCGAAGGGCGATATAAATTCCACCGTAAAATTTCAGGGTAAATGTCTCCATTTCATTCTAATTTCACCCTACGTATTTATCGATTACTTTATCGTTATAAAGCTTGGCCGAAGCCAGTGCTTGAGCTTGTGTTTTAAAAGGGTGTACCTTTAAATAATTTAATATATGGGTGAGGTTATAATGATTCTAAGTGTATATGTTACACACAAACTGCGGATATAAAATAAAACTTTAGGCGTTGGAAAAATTACATATTACATCCCTGAAGGCTTCAAATTTATAGGAGTAAGGATATTTATAATTTGGGTTATAAATATTTTTTTACATATGTGGAAAGTTGTCAGAGGAAAAATACTGTATAAAATATATACCTACGATTTTTAATTTAAGCTGATAACATTATACTGAATGAAAGAGATGCAATGTTATTTTTGTATCGCACAATGGCACCTAACTTAATATTATTAATGTAATAACAATCTTTATTTGTCCAACAGATAATCAATTACAGAACAAAGAAATATTAAAAAATTCAAACAAAATGTTAGCAATTATAAAGGTATTAGGTGCGCAACTAAGTTCTCGCTGTTTTTCAAGAGATGGCTCCAGTAGTAAGTACTGGTCGATTGTGACACAACCAAAACGTCATGAACCAAGCTTAGACATATGGTAAAAAAACCGCTTTGACACATTAGTGATTTTGTTTTTGCGTCATATACTTTTGGTTGTGTGAAAATGTCTGATTTTGTGCCAAATAATCGTCATTTGCGGCAAGTGTTGCTTTTCTTCTTTCATCCGAAGAAAACGGCGGTTGAAGCGCATCGAGAACTCCAAAAATTTTACGGAGATGCTGATCTAAGTGAAACAACGTGCCGTGATTGGTTCCGTCGCTTCAAAGACGGTGATTTCGATGTTGACGACCGTTCGCGTGAAGGAAGACCAGAAACCTGCGAAGACGCTGAATTGGAGGCATTGCTCGATGAGGATCCGTGCCAAACGCAAAAAGAACTTGCTTCAGCATTAGGAGTTACCCGCCAAGCCATTTTCCAGCGATTGCATGCGTCGGGAATAATTCAAAAACAAGGGTTCCTTATGATTTGAAGCCAAGAGACTTTGAGCGTGGTTTTTTCACCTGTAAACGACTGCTCCAGCGGCAAAAAAGGAAGGGTTTTCTTCATCGCATCATTACGGGTGATGAGAAATGGATTCATTACAGCAACCCAAAGAGAACAAAATCATGGGAACTGCCTGGTCATGCCTCTACGTCGTCGGTTCGGCCGAATATTCACGCTGCGAAGGTTTTGATGTGTATTTGGTGGGACCAGGGCGGTGTTATTTATTATGAGCTGTTGAAACCGAACGAAACCATCACTGGGGAATGGTATCGAACTCAATTGATGCGATTGAGCCGAGCACAGCGCGAAAAGCGGCCACAATACGAGCAAAGGCACGAAAAAGTGATTCTACAGCATGACAACGCTCGTCCTCACGTTGCCAAACTCGTTAAAACCTACTTAGAAACGCTCAAATGGGAGGTCCTACCCCACCCGCCATATACCCCAGATATTGCGCCGTCCGATTATTACTTGTTCCGTTCGATAGCACATGGTCTGGCTAATCAGCAGTTCCGTTCATATGAAGACAACTCAAAATGGCTTGATTCGTGGATAGCCTCAAAAGACGAACACTTCTACCGTGACGGTATTCGAGCTCTGCCAGAAAGATGAGAAAAACTTGTCGCTAGCGATGGGCAATATTTTGAATGATTCATTTGTAAACATTTTTTCACATCAAAAAAACAGCGAGAACTTCTGAGTACATCTGGTACGTGGACTTCCGCGGTCATGGTCCATACTATCTTCTTCTCGGCTTCCGGGCTGGAACCGCGTCACTGGTATAACTGCCGACGTTTCGTACCCACTCGTATGGGACATCTTCAGGGATCAACTACTGCTACTCTCTGTCGCACTGAAACTATTATAGGTATTTCAATTTTCATCTATTTGTTGGTTGCCTATTTGTCAATACGAGTTTACGTTATTTGACGAGGTTGTGTTCGATATATCTTTTTGTTTTCCCAGGTTTCTATTGTTGTTGGCAATTATATGTTCTTCTGAATTGACATTTATATTACTGAGTTTTAATGATGTGATTTTGTTGTCTGCTTCTACCACTGCTATTATTATTAACATGTTTCAAGATCCTGTTAATGAAATTTTCAGTTTTTACAAATTTGAAAAAACTTGTCCAAAAATATCTTGGTTGTTACCTCTGACCATAGCATTCTGTAAGAAGCATCAGTTAAATATCCCTCTCCCTCCCTGCCATGGAAAACACCATCACACACTTATTTGGACATTACTGTGTGAGTAATAGATGTGCTGCAGAAGAATATACCTATCCTAGTATGGTGTAGGTCAAAATGTGTCAAACAACAAAAATTGAGGATAGAATTGATCTTGTATACATGCATTTGCGTCAACTAAATGATTTTAAAAGACTCTTTTCAAAAACCAGTAAAGATCAATGAATTCTCCTACTACAAACACATGCGCCAAAACGATCTCTGTGCTTAGGATATGAACCGTGGATAAGAAACTTGACTCAAAGATTACAAGGAAAACAAAAGCTTAGGATATGATACAAAGAATAGTGGAATTACAACAGTGATGGGCAAGACATTCTAATCGGAAAGAAAGCGAAGAGTAAGTAAAAGATGTGCCAATTTGGCGATCAAAAATCGATCAAAACAGTAGATAAACAAAAGCCGTCAAAATGGCGCGTTGGTTAAAGAAGAGATCGATCAAAACCTAGAAGACATATATTCAAAGTGAACTCAGAAATAAAGCAACGCGTCGCATCATCTTGTAATATATACAATAGTAAATCGGGCGTACAAAGAGTGCATTGTCGTATCGTGAGGATTAGAAAAATGAATAAATAGTGTATTTTATGGATGAGTTTGCGTTTAGTCAAGTAATAGAACAGTAATTTTTTATTCGAACAGTGCAAGTTAATTATAAACATAACGAAACGAATTATTTATATGCAAAGCCATCACTAAAGTACATAGTTTATTGATTTTTCCAATCCTCCACGATACGACCCTGCACTCGTACATCCGATATATATTTCACTGCGTGATACTCTGTGTTACGATGCGCTGCTTTAATTGTAATTATAAGTCACTTATTTTATGTAATAAAAAATACAAGTAAATTAAATTGTATTCAAGGAAAATCAAAAACCAAGAGCATTAATGAAAAACGAAAGAAAAGAAGCAAAAAAAACGAATACTTCACTACCGACTATGCATAAACAGAACGTACACACATTTTCAAATAGAGACTTTAATTTTAAGCACAAAAAGGCTTAATAGAATTCGATTTGCTGGCCAAAATGTATTCTTTCTTTTAAAAACAAACAAACATAGTTAGTGGCGTCTTATTATGGCGTTATATTTCGCTGACTCTACGTCGTACAATTGATTTTGCGTTAGCTCCTAAAGCGCTGAATACGGTGGCACTGAGATCGCATTTGAAAGTATTATTTCTTTAAACGTTCGGACGTCTTTTTCAGGAGAAAAAAAAATTAACGAAGAAGAGGTTGAAGACGAAACTTTGCAAGGTTCCAAAAATTAAGTTTTTTTTTTTCGAAAATTGTATTTATGTTAATTGTACAAACAGATGAAAGTTAATCACCGAAGGCTGATATATAACCCCTTTCCACATTAATTTTCGTATTCTGTATACGCATTTCGACAACTAAGTCGTCATCATCAGCAGATAATTAAACAGGGTCGCACCTGGAAAACTACGGCAAAATACCCGTACGAAACAAATTCCGTACACGATCCGTACCGTTGGAAGCTAAAACGCGCACTGTATATTCGTTTCACATAATTTTTAAAAGATTGTATTCTAGCCTTGAACTAAGATAAAAGACAAAAGAAAAGGGGAAAGAAAAGAAAAATACCTACATGCGTTTATTGTACTATCCCTTGTCTGTCGTTTAATTGACCAATGAGAGATGAGTTATGGTTGGGGCCCAGGTCAGTGTTCAACACATGGCCTTTATTCTTCAAAATGTACATGCTTTCATACGTATCTAATTCGCGATAATTACACACGCTCTTTATCAAATGCAAACAATCAGCGTTAACGCTATGATTACATTCCAACACATGTTTTGCTAAACCGGATTTTTCTGGCCGATTGAATTTTATGTGCGCAATATGTTCTTTATACCGGGCTTCTATCGATCGTTTTGTTTGGCGGATGTATTGTTTACTGCAATCTAGACACTTAATTCCGTAAATTCTCGATTTTTTGTTGTCATCGACTTTGTCTTTTGCATTTCCTGAAAGGGATTTGATGGAGTTAGTGGACCGAAATGTGATTCGAAAACCGCCCTCTTTAAATTTTTCGTCAAACGGTGAAAAGGTAAACATACAAACTGCTTGTCCTGATTGCTTTGAGGTGACAGACATGTGGTATTCCGGATTGTTTTTCTTATGTTAGCTTTTCTAATTAATCCATTGATTAATTCCGAATCAAAACCATTATATCTCGCGATATTCTTAATAAAGTTGAATGTCTTTTCGTATTTTACTTTTGTTAGTGGGAAATTAAGCAAACGATTGACAAGAAAACAACGAATCAACCACAGGCTCCATCAAAATTGCCTTCAAGACGAAAGTTCTTTCTATCAATAAAAATTTGTCTTATAGATTTGAGATATTAAATTTTACTATATTTTGTGTGCATTATCTGTAAATTAATCAAAGTGTTATGTATTGGGTTGGCAACTAAGTACTTTCGGTTTTTACTGATAGAGAGCGTTGCTTTATTTTTTGTATAACGTATGTTAGTGCTGTACTTTACCGTTTGTCGCGTGATACTAGTCACATTGACGTAACTTCAGAAGCAAGTAGTGCGTGATTTTTATTAAAGCTATTAGTTGTGAGTTAATTTTAAATGGAGTGCAGAAGCGAACATTTTCGACATATTTTACTATTTTATTTCCGTAAAGGAAAGAAAGCTGCTGCGGCTCACAAAAAGATATGTGAAGTTTATGGTGCTAATTGCTTAACAGAGCGCACGTGTCAGAATTGGTATAAAAAATTCCGTTCTGGAGATTTTTCCCTCAAAGATGAGCAACGTTCTGGTCGGGCTACTGAAATTGATGATGACCAAATCAAAGTCATAATTGAAGAGGATCGTCATATAACTGTTCGAGAAGTTGCGGAGAGGCTACATGTATCGCACACAACAATTGAAAAACATTTAAAATGTCTTGGGCTAGTTAAGAAGCTTGATATTTGGGTACCTCACGAATTGAAAGAAATTCATTTAACACAAAGAATCAACTTTTGCGATATGCACCTTAGACGAAATGAAACCGACCCTTTCTTAAAAAGAATCATCACTGGTGATGAAAAATGGGTCCTGTACAGTAACATAGTTCGAAAACGATCATGGAGCAAACACGATAAACCAGCTCAAACCACATCGAAAGCTGAATTGCATCCAAAAAAGATCATGCTGTCAGTTTGGTGGGATTACAAAGGTGTTGTGTTTTTTGAGTTGCTTCCAAGGAACCAAACGATCAATTCTGATGTTTACTGTCAACAATTAATAAAACTGGATGACCCAATCAAAGAAAAACGGCCAGAATTGTCAAATTGGAAAGGTGTAGTTTCCCACCAAGATAATGCAAGGCCTCACACATCTTTGGCAAGTCGTGGGAAACTATTGGAACTTGGCTGGGAAGTGGTGCCACATCCCCCATACAGCCCTGATCTAGCACCATCTGATTACCATTTATTTCGAAGTTTGCAGAATTCTTTGAATGGTAAAACTTTCATAAATGACGGTGACCTTCACTCGCACCTGGTTCACTTTTTTGCTGATAAGGACCAGAAATTTTATGAGCGCGAAATCATGCAGCTGAAAGAAAGATGGCAAAAGGTCATTGAGCAAAATGGAAAATATATAATTGATTAAAAACTATTCTTTGTTTAAAAAAAAGTGTTTTATTTTATACTACAAAACCGAAAGTACTTAGTTGCCAACCCAATATGTAACGGTTAAATGACAAGAAAATTTTTAAAGAGATAAGTTTAGAAACAATATCTGCAATATTTATTTCGTAAACATTTCAACGAAAATTAAAACACCCGCCTTAATAGAAAATCGATAGCCTCTTGGAGCATTTTGTTTTTGTTGTTTCATTTAATTCCACCTTTGTACAATAATCACGTCCATTTACCTTTAGAAAATATACTGATTGTCTAGCTTTCAATTAAATTATCGGAGGTGTTTACAAAGTTCATTATGTATATTGTATTCTCGTCCGTTTAATGCAATCTTTACCCATGCAAATTACGAAAATTGTTCGCCAATTTTTATCGTCATCTCGACAAAACTCGTAAGTTGACTTTCCTATCACTGCTAAGTTTGCGATACCATTCCTACAGTCGGAGACTATAAAAAGCAAATATTGATTGCAAGGGACAGGCAGCAGAATCCGACATTCCACAATTCTGAAACGACGATTTTGCGGACAGGCCTGACATTGATTTTACACTTGTACAATGTGTAATATCCCATTAAGCAACGGAAATAGAGAGGTATGAGCGAAATATATTAAACATTACTTTAATAAGCGAAAGCGAAATCAAATCTAAGCAAGTGGAATGCTAGGAATCGCGAGTTATGTACGGTTTTATTTGACTAATGTTTACGTTTCGCTTGTCTGAATTTTTTTTCGAATTCACTTGTGCTTCTAATTCGTGTTTCTGTTATTCGTTTCAAACAATGCTGATATGTTATTTTCTTTCCTTTTATTTTATTGCCTGC
This sequence comes from Dermolepida albohirtum, assembly GCA_031893035.1. Lineage (NCBI taxonomy): Eukaryota > Metazoa > Arthropoda > Insecta > Coleoptera > Scarabaeidae > Dermolepida > Dermolepida albohirtum. Next base: position 44,189 of record JAVIWB010004084.1, on the reverse strand, counting down.
TGTTTTATTTTCAGTTGATTATTTCATATAACGTACATTTTTCATATTCCAATCTTTGTTTCTCATTTTCGATTTACACGTGTTCATATACAGTCATTTACAGAAGAAAGCCGAACTTTTTTAAAATAATAATTCTTAGTGGCGCCCTCTACTAAAAAAATATGCGTCGGTAAGGTAGATCTTTCACCAATGTTATGTCAAAATATCATAACATTTGCATAATTAGAAGCAGAGAAATTGCGCATAAAGAAACAGTGTGTATTTGGCATTGGCATCAAGTTTTGTTTTTAAACTCGGTAAATCGTTTACTGAAACATTTAATTAGATGGTTATGCGTGTTTATCACGTACGAGTGTGAATGAGTGGTATAAACGATTTAAAGACGATCGTACGACATAAATGACGACAAATAACCTGGTGCAAAAAAATCTGTGGTTACGGAAAGTAACATTGAAGTTGTGTGTGAATTCATCAAAAATGAGCCTAAATCCTCATTGCGATACGTGGGAAGGGAATTAAATATTTCCAAAGATTCAATTCATCGCATTTTGACAGCATTTGATACTGAGAAAGATTTGTGCATGGCTTGTACCACACAAGCTAACTGAATTCAACATTGTACAGACTTGATTAAAGACTCAAAAAAGGACGAAAACTTCAGGTATTCTATTGTAACTGGCGATGAGACGTGGTGTTTTCAATATGATCCAGAGACCAAGCGTCAAAACTCTGAAATGAAGCATCCAAATGAAGAAAGACCGAGGAAAAGCCGTTTGGAGAAGTCAAAAGTGAAGACAAGCTTAACTTGTTTTTATGATTCGAAAGGCATAGCGCACAAAGAGTTTGTACCAATTAGTCAAGAAATCAATACTGTATATTATCTTGGTGTTATGAAGCGTCCTTTGGCGCGTGTTCGTCGTGTGCGCCCTCAATATCGTGAAAATGGTAGCTGGCATTTGTTAGATGATAATGAACCACCTCATCGCTAGATGCTTATCACTGATTTTCTAACTACAAATGGCATTTTAACCATCAACTATTCACCGTATTCACCAGATTTGGCCCCCTGTGATTTCTATCTATTCTCCAAACAGACTGTGTAATATCAATCCTATGTGTTTGGGTAAACTATTGAACAGTTTCGTAAAAAAAATCTTGTGGAATGTTTTCCATTCTTCCAAAAGGATATCAAAAAGTTGGCAGGATGTAAATAATCCCGCATATTTTCATAATATTTAAATCTGGACTTTGTGGTGGCCAGACTAATGTATGTGGTTTGTTAAACAATTAAGTATTTGGGACAATGATGAGAAAAAAAAGAATATTTTTTCGTATTTTCTTCCATTTTTTCCCCAAAATTTTCTCCCAAATTATTTCTCTATATTTATCCCACGGAAACGTTTAAAATTTAAAACTACATATCTTTTCAGCACTCTTTAACTACTGTGCAAGTTCTGGTGCTAATTTTAATAATGTTATTAAAAAAAGTGCATATTTTATTAACGAAATATTGCTACAGTAGCTGTATTATATTCAAGCAATGCGTGTGGATTTTTGTAATTGATACTAGTTGCCCTTCGTCTTATTTTAAATCAATAAACACACTTACAAGAAGTTCGAAAAATAATTTACAAAAATTGTATAAAATAATTTGGAAAACGGAATCATTTCAAATAAAGAAATTCATATTATAAATTGAAACTAAAGTGAAACAAATAAAATGTAAGAGAAGGTCCACAAAGGAGCCCATAAAGTATTCACGGCAGGTGCAATCTTCCAAGAAGGTAACCAATTTGTACCAAATTCAATACACACACGTTGTCGAATATTTAATTTACGTAGTGAGGTATTTATAAATTTATTTAAACAGAGATTTACAGTCAAATGAATCTAGTTTAATTTCTAAAAATTTACATTTTGCCAATAATGTGCTGAGATAAAATAGTAACAAGTAATACCTATGTATTTGAATAATTTAAATTTTTAATATATCAACTTTAAAAATCATGCAATCAATTTCATAAAAGAAATGTTGAAAAAATTTCTGTGTTCTAAGACCAAGACTTCTTATATAAGTTTCTTATCGCAGATTATTTTTTATGAGGAAGGCTAAAAATTTGACTTACGCAGAACAAGTTGAAAACAGAGGACGAGAACTAGAATAGATACCGCAGAAATTATTCGTGTTCATCCTGAGACTGTTAGCAGAGCCACCACTTCAATTCTAAGACGAGCTAGACTATACAACAACTGAGTGGACATTTTGAACAACTAATTCAATAAAGCGACTTCTTTTTAAATGACTTTCATTGAGATTTTTTTTGCTACCGATACCTGCATTAGTAGGATTATTTGAAACTCAGTCACGATAGAGTTTTGAGCATATGTTCATTAAATATCGAATGACGTCAGATCGCATGAACGAGGTGGCCAGTTAACAGGTCCGTTTCGTGAAAATAATCGTTCGTCAAATGTTTCTTTCAGTAAATTAATTGAATCGCGCGATGTGTGGCATGTGGCGCCGCCCTGATGAAACCACACGTCTCTTTATTTAGAAAAAACTTAAACAATTGACAATAATTGTCCGGTGCGTGGTACTACACCGGATGAAACCACATATCCGCAATATTAATGCCTTGCAATTGAGGCACGAAAAAGTTAGTAATCATGTCTCTGTAACGTTCTGACCATCATCATTTTTGAAGACATATAGACCAATAATTCCACCAGCCCATAGAGCTCATCAAACGGTGATTTTTTCTGGATGTAATGGTGTTTCGATAATGGCTTCTGGATTATCATCACTTCAAATGCAACAATTCTGCTTATTGACATAGCCATTTAACCAGAAGTGTGCTTCGTCACTGAACAAAATTTTCAAATGAAATTGTGGATTAATAGCAATGTTTCCTTCGGACCTTTCACTAAATGTACGGCGCTAACGATGATCGTGTGGCTTCAATTCCTGTACAAATTGAATCTTGTAAGCATGTAAACAATCTTCACGCAAAATTTTCCATAAAGTGGATGGACACAAGTTTAATTGTTCAGCACGATGACGAATTGACGCATTTGGATCATCATCAACACAACGCCGCACACTATATATGGCTTGCTGTGTGCGCACTGTACGACGTCTTACGGGATGCGTATTATCGTTTAGAGTAAACGTATTGCGAAAACGATCGAATTAATCGCTCTGACGGACGATTATGAGCACCATAAAATGCACGTGATGCCCGATGAGTTTTTTTAATTGAACCACGTTTTTCAAAATACATTTGAACAATTTGTAAACGTTGCTCTGACGCGAGTCTATTCATAATGAATTGCCAAACCAAACTAACTCCAAAACAATCGAGGACTGTCAAATCGGCTGTCATAGGAAACAGTATTGCCACTTTAAAATTCTCCACCTCCAAAAAATACACTGTTTATTAGTCTCAGATTAAATTAATTGCGAAAAGGAATCGTTTTACTGTTGTAAATGCTAAAACGACGTTCTTACACATAAATCAAAGTTTTTAGATTGTTCAATCAATCAATTTTTATGTATCGAAAATTAACTGGATTCCTTATATCGTCGGTTATTTGTTAAATCACCAATTGCTTTCTAAATCTCTCTGTGTTCATGTCGGTTCTTTTTAAAATTAATATAAATTTGGTAAAGAGAAAAATTATTTAAAATCTTCCTCAGAAATTGTGTTGAAGCATCCTTGAGAATTCCATTCTCCAACATTCATCGTCGTTTAAGCTGAGTATTTTGAAAATTATGTTAAAAAAAAGTTAAATCAAACAGCATTGTTTATAATAAAGAACATGAGAAACTTCAGAAACAATGTCGAATCATTCTTCCAAAGGAAACACTACTTTGCAAATTTAAAGTATTAGGGCAGCGTTCTTGGCCATACCTTTTTTAAAATTTAAAATAACTCACCGGTAAAGAATTTAATTTCTCGTTAAAGTATGCATTAAATTTTTGCGGAGCTCGAACTTCTTTCATAAAAACGGCAGAACTACGTAAATAACCCCTTCACGCAAATTTTTACGTTCCCGTTGTCCCTCCTCGCCAACCTTCTTCAGCTCTCCCTAATTTCGTGTATATCGAAGTGAGACAAACCCGCCGCCTTCTCTTTTGTATTTTTCTTTTTTTTTTTATTTTCAGCGTTTCGATAGTAGGCAAATTAGAATGGCAAACAAGACGTCAGAAATGTAGTCCGAAAGAGATTTAACAAACCGTCTCTCGGTCGTCGTGTAAAGGAAAGAGGAAAATTCTATCCATTGAAAAGTTTGTTTTGTTATGTTGCTGAGGTTCTTTTGTTTAAAAGCTAAATCCGAGTACAATCGTATCTTTTCCTTTATCGTCAGCTTTTATTGATACCGATTAAGTGTTTTTCTGGGTCATAATGATATCCTTTTTAAACCATTTGGGCAACAGCAAAGGATTTCACTTCGGTTAATAAAAGATAAGCAATAGTTAGGGGTCGTACATTTTAAGAAATCCGGCCATACTTTTGACACACTAGTTTCCGTTGCTTGTTATGTACTTTACTAACACGTTCTAGTCGGTCAGGTGAACAACTCGCATATGTTACGCGATCGTGACATCAGTAACGAAGTGTTCGGCTTGATACCCGTACAGTAGCGTCGATTAAAAGTTTAATTTTCTTCATCGTCAGACTCTTGACCAATATACTATAGTAGGAATTAATTACATTTTTTTTCTAAAGAATGATTTTTATAAGTACAAATTTTCATATGTATTATTAACACTTTTATTCAAAGAAAACCACTTAATCTAGATTTTATTGTATTACAGAATTAACAGAACATTGACAGACAGTTTCTGATTTAAGCTTTGTTGTCTTCAAGGTCACTTCACGAAATTTTCGTTTCTAAATGAGAAAGATGCGACTTCGCGCATTTGTCAAACCCATTTTCGAATTTTTGGTTAAAGACTTTGGCGTTTCAATGGTAATACGGGCGTAAACCATAAGGAAATTAATCATAACGATTTTGTATGCCCAAAACTTTCTTCATCTTGGCTTCCGGGCTAGAACCACGTCTTCGTTAATTCTGCTACCGATGTTTCCTCACCATTTGTTGGAACATCTTCAGGGATTACCTGCTGCTACTGCTTTCGTTGTTTCACTGAAACTGCCAGCCATTAAAACTTGTTTAAACACAAATAAGGTTTCATTGGATTTTACGTAATAAGTTTAGAATATTATCCATTAAACCGACAAACCTTTATTTTCTTTGTTGTAAAAACACTTGTAATAATACATTTCATTAAGGTGGTTGAGAAAATAATTTTTAAGTAACCTCTAGCTGCGTTGTTATTTCTTAAAATAACGTTTCAGAAATCTTCAATGAAGCTTTTTATTTGTTACGGTGTCGTTTCCCAAAGAAAGATCTTTACTCTTCATTTTCTCTTTAGCATTGGAAGACACACTGTAGTTTAATAATTTATTGTCAATCTCAAGGTATTTATCGTTATATTCATCTGCTCGTGTTTGTGTGGTATACTATTACATCTAATAATGGTAATCTTCTATCTTTTTGTTCTATTTTCATCGTAAACTTTATAGAGGCGTGTGGTCTGCTGATATGATCGAAGAATTCATATAATTTTTCTTTTCTATTAGCCAAATCATCAAAGCACTTCAGTTTCCACTCACTACTTGCTTCTTCTTCAAAGGCATCCATGAATAAGTTAGTTATAAATGGGATACATCACCATTTACATCACCATATCTGGCTCCCAACGATTTTTTTTGTTTCCTAGACTCAAAGTTTTGCTCGAATGATGGAGATTTTCATTGAATGAGGAGGCCATCACATTCATAAACACCTATTTTGCCAACTAATATTGTTGATGATTAAAGAGTATCGTTAGGAAACGTGTATAGACTTGCAAAGAGACTATATTGAAAAATGAATCTGAATTTGACTAAAAATACTAATTTCTGTGTTAGTTTGGAAACTTTTCAGACTATCCTCCTATTATTACTCTATGTGATCAAATCACTAAATGCGTCGTCGATGTATCGCAGTCAGCGCTCAGGTTTCCACTCGCTCCTAGCTTTTTCGAAGGCTTCAATGAATAAATTTGTTAGGAGTGGAACAATGGGCTCCACATTGCTGTGTCGTTCTTCTGCTCGTAGTATCTGCCATCCCATAGAAAATACATAGTTGACAGGCATCGCTTGAGGAGATCCGTAGTATTATTTGATAATCCTAAACTGCTGGTAATAACGAAATCATATCAAAGCTCACTAACATATTTTCTGGATCCATTGTCAAGTTCGTCAGAAGTTCTACGAACTACTGCGAGTTTCATACGTACGACATTGTCTTTATTGTGTATGGTTTCAACAATGTTGGTAGGTATCTAGTAAAGTCAAGTCGGAGATCGGATACTGCTGTTTGTATATCTTAGATAGTACATTGGCGATCGACTGGCTCTATCTTCTTTCTTAGATAAGTCTTTCTTCTTTCTTAGATAAGTCTTTTTTCTCTTCCTAGAGTATATCTTCCATTTCTCCTCATAAATTGAAAATTCCGTTTCACTTAATATCGTAAATGAGTTCTTAAATAGAGTAAATTCTTGTATTTCAGTGTATCTAGATGTCTTATTATCAGTGCCTATTCTAATTAAAGGTCTAAATGTCTTATTATAAGTAACTCTGCTGGTGCTAATGTTCGTAAAGGATTGCTTCAAATTGGTGGTAATTTAAAATGTCATTTTGAACTATATAAATTATAATTTTGAATTTATGCCTTGGTAATATCGTTAATGATACTCTTAAATACGCTCGCCGAAGCAGTCTACGTCAATTTTTTTTCTATCTCTTCTAACTCAGAAACGTACGAGTTAAGCAGCTATTATATGTAATGGAACTAATGAAATATCTGTACCATTAAAAACTTATATAACATAAATACAGGAAAAATCGATAATAGCGTATAATTTTGTGTGTTAAGTTATTTACTAATTGCAACATGGTTACGCAAGCTTTCATATTTCTTTTATAAACAAAAATCAAAATATTTAAAGCAATGTGATCGAAAATATTTTCCATAACTTCTGCTTTTTAAAACGGCTTTCGTATGTATGTATATATCAAAATTTAGGACCATTTTCTTACCTGATGTTACTGCAGCAGGTGGAGCACAATTTATTTTTATGATACTTTCACATTCGCAGCAAATTTATATGTATTTTGATATTATCAACTGGTAAATTATATAAAACTTAGACGCAAACGACTATATATCTTCCATATGTTCTTATTCTACTTAATACAAAAGAAATGATTTCATGTATTTATATATTTAGAGTTTCGTTGCTGCATTGAATATGTATATATATATATATATATCTAATGCTTTGATAAGAATGATAAGAAACATTAGAATGAAAAATGAGAAAAATCGTTTGTTATAGACGTTTTTAAAGTAGCGGCGATTTTAATAGCATGGATTAAATTATAAATTTTAATAGCTAATATATTTAATTTTAACTGACATAAATGTACGAGGATAGCCGCTTATATTTTGGGAACTGGTAACACTGTTAGTGTTGAATCCGATCAGATGATTGCATCGTGAAGTTTGTCATTTTTGACAATATATTTACCTTGACAGTTTTATTATCCGGTCGCTATTTCTATTGTTGACAGTAACTTGAACGGAATTAACTCGCGAACATTTTCGTGAATTTATTTTTCATAACTTTCGACGTGGATTATCTCAGCAAAAATGCATCGACGAGCTGAATTCTTTACATGGTGATGAAGCACCATCGAAAACAACCGTATATCGTTGGTATAGTGAATTCAAACTTGGACGGCGTTCTTTGGACAATGAATTTCGTGAAGGTCATCCCACAAATGTTGTTGTGTCGGAAAACATTAATGCAGTGTCTGAATTGATAATGCAAGACCGTCATGTGACATACCGCGAGATCGAGACATCTATAAGTGTTAGTAACACCAGCGTGCATAAGATCCTACATGAACATTTGGCCGTTAAGAAGCTATGTCCACGTTGGGTACCACATAATTTAATAACCGATCAAAAAAGGAGTCCCGACGATTGGTGCTAAGAAATGCACAAAAAATACAATGGCGGTGCTTCAAAGAACATTTATAAAGTCGTCACAGGTGATGAATCTTGGATCTATACGTATGAGCCCGATAGTAAACAGCAGTCGACTGTGTGTGTATTCCAAGATAAGCCAAAACCAACAAAAGTTGTTCGTGCTCGAAGCACATCAAAACAAATAGTCGCCTGTTTTTTCGGAAAAACCGGCCACGTTGCAACCATGCCTTTTGAGAGTTGTAGAACGATAAATTTCGAATGGTGCACAACTATTTGTTTGCCAAAAGTTTTTGAAGAAATAAGGAAAACAAACCGAAAACGGCAAATCATTCTCCACCATGACAATGCGAGCTCTCATAGGTCGGTTCAAACAATTGAATATTTGACCGGGCAAAACATTGATATGATGAGCCATCCGCCGTTACTGTCCTGATCTCGCACCCTGTGATTTCTTTTTGTTCCCACATGTGAAGAATAAACTTCGTGGTCAACGGTTTTCTACGCCGGAAGAAGCAGCTGAGGCATTCAAAACTCATATTTTGGAGATACCGTCTTCACAGTGGCAGCAATGCTTTTCGGATTGATTTAAACGAATGCAAAGGTGCATTGATTTTCAAGGAGAATATTTTGAAAAGCAATAAAACTATTTTCGATAGTAAATACTTTTTTTTTGTTTACTATTCCGAAATATAAACGGCTACCCTCGTAGCAAATAATTTTCTTTATTCAGCGAAGCTAAAATATTCATTTATTTCTAAGCATAAATAATACTTTTTTGTGAAAATTAAAACATTTTATATAAATGAAATAATAGAGTGTCATAAAAAAAGTTAATTCTACATTTAAAGCCCCTGTAGTTAATAAAATCAAACGTCTTCTCAGAAAACTTTGTACCAATTTGTGACATCTTACTGTCAGAATATTATGTCTTCTTCAATAACATTCTACGAATGGAGTTTTTGATTATATAATAGCCTCAACATCCCCTACATATTCTCTATAGAAGGTTCGTACAGACCAATTTAATATTCGAATGCTTTTTCCATTCAGCCATTGTTTTACAGTTCTCGCGGTGGGTTTAGAATCGTCATACATTAGAGCCTACGTTATCTGAAGGAATACACGCCGAGTTGCACCACATTTTCCAAAATGTCCTTCAATGATTTTGTAGTACACAATGAGTTAAGGCTTTTATTAATGGGACATCGTACGTATTCCATTAGATTCAAGTCTCTACACTTGCTTTTGTTAGTACGTAATATAGATTTTTAGAAAGAAATAGACTTTTCCTTCGTGTACATTTTGCAAAATGTAGTTTGTTTGACGGTTCGGTACAGATGACTTACGATCTTGCTTCACTGAAACGACATTGAATTGTTATTATGGATGTGTTAACGTTGAATTTTGTATTTGAGTCTCTTTAGAGAAGGGATTCTTTTAACTTCACCTGATCATGAAATGCCTTTCGTTTTTTACTAGTAAAATTTTCTCGATGTTAGCATAACATATGCACTGTAATATTCGTGAAACCTCGGAAATTAAAGCACCTTTTATAAACAAACACGTTTTAAATAACCTAGTTTATTATAAATAATATTAACATACAACCATGCTCAAATGTATTAGACACCTTACGAATTTATGTACATACATACATATATAGTTTATATAGTTTAGTCAAAAGAGAGGTGAGGAAAATAAAACTGTTGTGAAAATTATGTACAAAGTGTTATTTAGTAATATAGTATAATTTATCAATATTTAGTCGCTCCGCCCTTGGCCTTAATGACAGCTCGCACTCGTCGAGGCATACTTGCTACTAAATTGTAACACTCTGCCGGTGCTATTCCAGCCCATATTTCGCGAATTTTTGTTGATAATTCTGCTTTTGATAGGCATTTATTTTCCGTGATCTTAGTTTTTAAGATACGCCACAAATTTTCAATGGGCGACAAATCGGGACTTTGTGGCGGCCAATCCAATACCTCCACTGTGTTTTCCTCGAACCAACGCATTACAGCTCCCGATTTGTGGCAGGGCGCATTATCTTGCTGAAAAATGTATTGTGGAATATCCTGGTCGAATAGTTTTAGCACAGACGGTTCTAATACTTCCTCCAACATGGCTAAATAGTGTTGGCTATTCATCCGTCCATCGCACAGGTACACTTCTCCAACACCGTATGCAGACATACAATCCCAAACCATGATACTACCACCTCCAAATTTTGCTGTGGGAATGATACATTGTTATTCATAAGCTTCCCCTTGCCTACGCCGAACGTATAGCGTCCCAGGTAGTCCCCAAAGCTGCCAGGCAAAAGATGAAGTTAGCACTTAGAGAGGATTAATTTTGTTTAATGTTACATGTAGACTGAATTGCATACAACGATAAGAATATTAGTCATGAAGATATACTTACATACCTCGATATTCGATTCATCAGACCAAAGAATCTTCGACCACTTCTCGATTGTCCAATTTTCATATTGTTTGGCCCATAAATACCGCTTCTTTTTATGAGCGTCAGTTAAAAGCGGTTTACGTCGCGCTTTACACCCTCGTAAACCAGCACGCTGGAGACGCCTTCTCACTGTTTGCGCAGAAACTGTTACGCGATAATGCTGTTTCAGCTCACTGGCGAGCTGTTTCGACGATTTTTTCCTATCACTGAGAGCTCGTCTTTGTAAAATTCTATCTTCTCTAATCGAGGTACAGGATTTTCTGCCACTTTTTGGTCTGTTAACAAACGACCTACTCTCCTGATAGCGACTAATGGTTGTACGGACTGCACATCGCGAACATTTTTTTTCGCAATTGCAGCTATTGATAACTTGTGGGAATGCAGTAGCACTATTTGGGCGCGTTCCCCTACCGACAACTCGGGTGTTTTAGGCATTTTTCTTCAACAAATAACTGACACAACGTGAAAAAATAGGATAATCTAATTGATCTCTACCACAAACTCACAAAGGCACGTTGCTCACACACTCCTAGAATGACACTAAATTTCTAAAATCCACAATTTTCCCTTTATTATTTTCAATAGGGGATTAACTAGGGTATTCAAAAACGCATTTCTGTAAATACTGTTAACTATTTTTACGGCTAATTTCCGTCAGACTTGGATAATACCGAGAATAAGGGTTTTTACCTGGGGTGTCTAATACATCTGAGCATGGTTGTATTATATTCATAATTTAGTCAATTGCTCTCAATACAAAATAATACCTGTTAAATATTTTATAATAAAACTTACCGATGAAGCCAAAAACTTTATTATTCTATTCACGTATCAGCAAATAAAATGAAGATGATGACTCTTTTCCAAGCATATTCAACTGTACCACTATAAACGTGCTCTTAGGGAAAGTACCAGCATTGTGAGCGTTCAATTATTGAAAGAAATGGAATGAAACCAAAGTTAATATGAAGATAACTAATCCTAAAGAATATTTAAGACACTTTCAGGACTGTTTATCAATAAAAAGGTGCAGAGAAACCAATGTGAATAAAACAATACCTGTAACTGTTTTGATTTCGAAGCTGAATCTTGGAAAGTTTCTTAGAATGATGTTGGAGGAAACTGGATAAAATGTTAAAACATAATAGTACTTCTTAGTGTTATTAGAAATCGACTTATCGAAACAAAAGATTGGAAGAAGGCGGCTTGATTAGTTGGAGGATATAGTGAGGATGCTAGAGATAAAGCTTGCAAATAAAATGAAAGACCAAGACAATCGTGGAATGATAAAATTGCAGGGGTGTTGGTGCATAGTAGGATGGTAGGATACGATGGAATTGACAGAAGGTAGAGCTAAATGGAAAAAATGCGTTTTAACACAGTTCGTTTTTCTTTTGTTTTATTTTGAAGCAATGGATTAAGAACTAGAAAGTTCTTTTAATATATTTAAATTGATACTGTTAATATAAATTTCACCACAATAAAGTTTTAAACACCTTTTCTAATCTGGTACGTAGACTTCCGCGGTCGTGGTCCATGCTATCTGCTTCTGGGTTTCCGGGCTGAAACTCAGTTTCAGTGCAGTAGTTCAGCCCTGAAGATGTCCCATACAAATGGGTACGAAACGTCGGCAGATATACTAGTGACGCAGTACCAGCCCGGAAACCCAGAAGCAGATAGCACCTTTTCTAATCATTACTTTATAACTAATAATAATAATTAAATTTTTAATTTACGAGGGTAACCTGAAAAGTTTTATGCCTCAGCATGAAGATGGCTTTTCTCGTCAAAAATGTTCTGGTAATATAATTGCGCATACGTTGGTAGATACTTCAGAAATTGTCAAACAAATCAGTGTTTGTTTCTCTAAGAACGGGAAGAATCGAATATCGAGCCATCATTAAACTCCTGCATTTAAAAGGTATTACACCAACGCAAATTGAAGCCGAGATACACGCTATTTACGGGGACTCTACACCTTTATTTGCCGCAGTGAAATTTTGGACGACCGAATTTAAACGTGATCGTACCGGCTTGAATGACGATGGAGGTTCGGGACCGCCAAAAATTGCAACTACAACGGATAACATATGAAAAGTCGAGCAAATTGTTCTAGACGACCATCGAATTAATGTAAGAGATTATTGGAGGCTGTGGACATCTCGAATGTACTTGTCATACATTAACTGAAATTTGGGCATGAGAAAGCTCACTCAGCACTAAAAATGCATTCGAATGAACATTTCCGAAGCAGTTTAAAGTCAACAATACACTCATAAAACTAGGATAAAGTTACAGCAGTGAACTGCAAAAGGTGTATTGGCTCTGAAGGTGAAAACTCTTCCATCTGACGAGAAAATTATGGCGATTGTTTTTGGGACAGTACCACACGTATTAAGGAACGTTACTTGACAAGCTGAAGGCAGAAGTTACGGGAAAATGGCCGCATTTGAAGAAAAAGAAAGTTTTGCTTCACTAAGGTCTTACGCTTCAGTGGTCGCTATAGTAAAAATTCACGAATTGATGTTTGAATTGATTAACCACACACCGTATTCAGATCTGGGACCTATCAACTTTTTTCTGTGTCCTAAACTCAAAATTCGACTCGAACGACAGAGATTTTCATCAAATGTGGAGGCCATCACTTTCGTAAACCTCTGTTTGCATCGTTAGGAAAAGTGTATAAACTATCAAAGAATGGAATGAAAAATTAAATTAAATTTGACAAAAAAATACTAGTTTCTGTGTTAGTTTGGAAACTTTTCAGACTATCCTCGTACTATCATTTTCTATGTGCTGGGAAATGTAAAATTCTCCGCCTATAAAGTATCTAACGAATAAGTGCTCCGCGCAAGTTTTCGCATACTAATACCAACCTATGAAACAAGGCAAGTAAGCTAAAACACGTGCAGCTTAAATATAACCATACTTATGGTATTAATATTAAAATGAAAACGTGGAAGATGCAGGAAGCCGTTGTCTGAAATTATGATTCGAACCATTTTTGCAAATGCCCGCCCATAAACATGAGTGTTGGTCTTGTTTTTATTTTTTCCCATTCCTTCCAGCGCTCAGATGCAATAAAATAGATAGGATACCCTCGTGGCCTTAAACCTGCCCTGTATTCACGTACGCTCTCCTCTCAACCGTGAACGTTACAAAAGGTACAAGAAGAAAATTGGTGATATGAAAGTATCAAACACATCTATTAATAAGTAGTGATGGGAGTATCTATGTGTAAATATAATTGTGTCATTGTTATGCATGCCCTGTCCCAGTATGTTGACCCGTTGAATGTACTGAATATTTACCTTTTTTTACCGAGTTCTGTAACACTTAGACTTCAATCTACACATGCGATGTTTTCTATATAATATACACATATTTGTGTAGGTATTTTTCTATAAATTTATGAAATATTTGCTTTACATTTTTTCATGTATTTAATAATATTTTTTGTAAATTTTGGATCGATAATGAAACATGAATTTTAACAATCTATGGAATATATTACAGAATTCGGCTGTAAAGTGTTTATTTTGTAATATTTATTTAGTATTACCACACAGATATCGGCAATAATTACACCGAACTTGATTTTTCTCACATAAAACATGTATTAGTTTTCTTTACAATTTTTTCTTTAAAGAACAATTGTTAAAATGTCATGCAATTAGAACAAAACATTCTAAGGCGGTCTCGTGCAAACCTCCTAGAAAACAACATGCAAAAAAACAATAGTGAGAAGCTCTCGCTCACCATTTCTTTATGAGAGACATTTTGCCAACTTAACCATTCACAAATTCTAGTACCGTTTAATTTATTCTTAATTTCTGTCATCGAATCGAATTAAATATATTTACATTTAATTCAATTAAACACTTATTAAAATTGTAAGTTAAATGTTTTACTTTCTAAACTGCCTAACAAAAGTATACGAAGCATAGTATCTGAGTAATTTAAATTTTCAAAAATAAATTCAAAGGCAATTACAGTAATAGTGACTTCATAAGAACTGATGGTATACACCAAAGACCAAAATTGTTAATACTATACAGTAAGTCAGGCCAACCTGGATTTTTTTGTACCTAAAATACGCGCTCCTGTTGATGCTTATCAGACAGCAACGGTTTTATAACTGTCCTTCTATTAGCCACATTGTATTCGCGTAATTTGCTTCAAATATATTCTTCTCAGTTAGCTCAGAATGTATTAATTCTGATTTTTTTCTTCTAGTAGCATTGTTTTACCAGGTTTCTGTAGTGCGTATTTCCTTGCGTTCTGAATATCTACATCTACACTTTGGGTTTGTTTATAAAGCGTTATCCATCATCTGATCCCCAACATGTGTAAATGCCTGGTAGTCGCTTCAATTGTCGTTTGAAGACCTTTACGGTGCTTACGCACTTTTTTGATCTTCCACGGAACCGGTCTCTTGAAATTTTTTAATAATTCGACCAATAGTGCTTTCAGATGGACGATTACGTAAACCATAAAATTCACGTAATTTTCTAAAAACTCTTTTCACAGAACGCTGATTTTCATCAAATAATTCAACAGTTTGAACGCGTTGTTGTACCGTGTACGAAGCCATTTTTATAAATGTCATATATCACACTTTTTTAAATGCCTACATACCTAGACAAATTCAGTGCGCCATCTATAGTTTACTTATTCTTAAAAAAAAACGCGCAATTTGAAACACCTTTTTATATATATACATAATATTTAAAACTTAAAATTATTAATATTGAAATATTTTCCACAATTTCTCCATAATATTTCAATTACGAATTTTAAAAATATTATTTTGAGTCACATATTATAAACAACATCGTCCCGTCACCTGTAGTGTGCGCGTGATCGGAATTTGCATTTGTATATATTAACGGTGATCTTGCCTATAAGATAATAACTTCTTTCAATTATGTATTAACAGTCCAAGTGTCAATATCCTGCTTAAAGTAACACTAGAACGTCTAAAAAGAAAATTTTAAAGGTGTGCTTCCTGTATATTGTAATCGCGTACCTATGCGTTCGAAGAATATTCATTACCAGATCCTGTAGTGCGAATATGTTTTATGAAATTTTGGTTCGGAAATGAACTTGGGGTGGTCTGTTTTCTTGTGTCTAAATAAAAGTTGATTGTTAAAATGACAATATTGAGATATCTTAATTCTATCCAAAAACTGACGTATGTAGAAGCACAATCTAATTGTCGACGTGGTAAAATCAACGAAATCATTTTTCTATTGAGTTTCCATATCGAAAAGAAAAATTTTAGCTTGTCGATGCATGAGTATTTACGATTGCCTCTTAATTTTTCGATTCCTCGTCAGAGGGAATCCGACAGTTTGGAGGCGAAGAAGTCCCGCCAATTTTGAAGCGCAACATCGTTATCAAACGAGATTCTTTGAATCGAAAAAAACATTTCCGTCCTATACTCTCCCCAATTACGTTTTCTCCGTAAATGGTGCAAATGGTTCTAACGGCTTCCGATGAATTAACTACTCTTTCGAACTCGAACAATAGAATATGTCAGGAATTGCATCAACCTAATAGGTTTAGAGATTGGTAAATCAAAATGTTCATACCTATTCAAAGAGTCTCTTTGTTTTTCATATGCTGTTCCTTTAAAAACGAATTTTATTTTATTTTTTTTAACTCAATTTATTCAGCAACTTACTCTAGTGTAAAAAGCTATTGTTTTGCCATCAAACGACTTGAATAGGTTGATTCAATTGAAGCCATCTACACAATACCAATATTTTAATTTTACAACCAAATTAATAACTACCTACACGCTGATTCAGTGAAGTCACAAGACCTGAAGGTGTGATTCTCTTCAGTTTTGTCGCTTCCTCTGTTGAATTTGAATAGTTTTTTGACCAACACATTGGGATGCTGTAACAGTCTATGGTATTTGACGCAATATTGAGCTATTACAGCTTTAACACAGCCAAAGAGTATATCTCGTTGGGGTCATATCTTAGAACATTGACCATGACGAAAAAAATTTCTAAATTTAAATATAATTTGGAGAAATAAAATAAATATTTAATACAAGAAACATTGAAGTAATATTCTAGAGATTACCACCGCTTTCACAACTTCATTAAATTGTTGCAAGCCACCATTTCCTATCATACTCTTTTAAAAAAGAATATTTTTATGTGAGTACTATCTATACGTTTCAGGGAAAATATTTTAATGTTATCTTTATCACGCATAATACATATGCTAACAATAATAATAAATTACTAATTTTAATGGATGCCATTAATTTTGCCCGCAACTACACAAATTCCCTAAATTATCACAATCAAAGTCTTCGCTTTCATGGCCGCCTATTTTCTATGCGGCCTTATCTCAGTGTTACCACTCTGAATTACTGCGGATGAGAGAGAATGGTGGCGAATTGGTTCCAAGAATGTCTTGATATGATACTTAGTAAGAGAGAGGTGGCTACACGAATACACACAAGCACACATACACACACACACCAAATTCGCGACACGCCATTCGGGGCAAACTCCTTTAGTTTTTATTAGTGGCAGATATTAAGTCGAAGACGAGAAATTGCAGCCGCCATATTACAATAAGATAACACTCGTCCTCATACGGCCGCAATTACCTGCACGAGAACATATCCGCTGTAATTGACAGCATGCCAAAACGACTACGGGCGCATAAGTATATATCCGAAGTGGACTCACAAGATGTTGAATAATTTATTTATTATTGTTGTATTTTTTCGTGTAGTCCTGAAATTTTAATGCTTCCTTATCCAAATGCCAAATATATTTAAAATCATCCCGGGTTCTTTGCATCCAAATATTTTCAGATATTCCTGACATTTATTGTTAATAATTCAGCATTTTACCTTACGCCTTGCGTTCACATATTTAGTTGCAATCTTTAAAATGAAAAGAACTCTTTTTAACATCGCTAAAACATCTTTTATTACATGCGCATCTTCAGACAATGAAAGGGATTTACATTTTGAATTCTCGTCGTACTAGTTAATTCTTTAATTATAACACGATATCTAGAGAACCATTTATATAATTAAATAAAGGCATCAGAATTAAAACTCCAATCAAAAAAAGATTTGTTTTTCTTACTTATATTATTGTTTAATAGCCTTGCATAGTAATTACCTCTAAAGTATATATGTGTATGTATTGGGTTGGCAACTAAGTACTTTCGGTTTTTACTGATAGAGAGCGTTGCTTTATTTTTTGTATAACGTATGTTAGTGCTGTACTTTACCGTTTGTCACGTGATACTAGTCACATTGACGTAACTTCAGAAGCAAGTAGTGCGTGATTTTTATTAAAGCTATTAGTTGTGGGTTAATTTTAAATGGAGTGCAGCAACGAACATTTTCGACATATTTTACTATTTTATTTCCGTAAAGGAAAGAAAGCTGCTGCGGCTCACAAAAAGATATGTGAAGTTTATGCTGCTAATTGCTTAACAGAGCGCACGTGTCAGAATTGGTATAAAAAATTCCGTTCTGGAAATTTTTCCCTCAAAGATAAGCAACGTTCTGGTCGGCCTACTGAAGTTGATGATGACCAAATCAAAGCCATAATTGAAGAGGATCGTCATATAGTTATATAACCCCCGAATATTTGTTTTGTTGAAATTCTGCGTTCTTAAAAAATTTTATCTGAATAGGTGAAGGTCACATTTGAAAACACAGACATTTAAAACGGCTAAAGCTGTAAAGTTTATAAAAACGCCAAGAAAAGATACACTCGTCTTCAGTTACTTCTAATAATTCAGACGTACATACATACATACATACACTCCGCGCAACATGAATACGACCACCCGACTTGTTGCAAGCTTTCGGTGGTTTGAAAAACAATTCATTTACTAAAAATTCAATGCAAGTTTGTAATGGTATGATATGGCAAATAATACGCATTATTGCGCAATAGTGCCTAACGTTATGCATTGGGTGACGTAAGTAACACATACATATAAAATGCGCCGCGCCGGTTGGATACGACCAGTATTTAATAGTAAGCTACCGGATGAGTGTCGAGTTACAACGTGTATCCGGATAAACAAACATCTGTAATTAAGGGTATTGTGCAACGATGGGACGACAGAAGTGCTTAAGTATGGAAGAAATTGGAAAAATTAAAGCGTTCCATCAAGAAGGCTATTCCTCAAGGGCTACTGCAAAGAAAATAAGTCGATCACACCAGGTTGTGAACAATTTTATTAGGGATCCCGAGAATTATGGAAAACGTTTTAAAGGGCGAACAACATCCGTTACAACTAAGAGAGAACGTTGAGCCATATTACGCGAAACATCGAATTCGGCATTAACGGCAAGACAAATCGCGAATAACGTTGGAACGAATGCATCGGTAAGAACTGTACAGAAGTTACTGAAGACCTGTCCGCATTTAAAACGTTTGAAAATTAAACGACGGCCTCCTTTAAGGGAATTTCAGCGCACTGCACGTCTTCAGCAAAAATGGGGTGGACAAGAGAAGAAGTTTAATTTAGATGGCCCGGATGGGTTTTCTTATTATTTCCACGATTTACGTAAAGATGAAGTGATTCAGTCACGAAGGCGAGCCGATGTTGGTTCAGTCATGGTATGGGGAGCTGTTTCCTATAACGGACCTGTTGATTTAGTAATAGTGAAGGGCAGACAGAATTCGGAAAAGTACGTCCAGCTGCTGCAACAGGTGAAAGACAAATTTTCCAACGTTATGGCAGGTGGGCCATTTATTTTCCAACAGGATAATGCCAGTATTCACACCGCGCGCATTGTTCGACGCTGGTTTCAAGAACAAGGCATGGAGGTTCTCGATTGGCCATCGCTCTCCCCCGACCTGAACATCATAGAAAATGTTTGGGGATGGTTGTCGCGTAAATTGTACTCCAATGCTACCCAATTCAGTTGCGCTGACGAACTAGAGCAGGCGCTGAAACGAAGTTGGGCGGAACTTCCCGTTGACTACTTGAGAACCCTGTATAATTCCATTCCATCCCGACTATTTGAGGTTATAAGAAATAATGGGAAAAGTACTCATTATTGAACAATAAAGTATTTTGTTATTGCAAACGAATCTTTTATTTTGTAGATTGGTCGTATTCAAGTGGCGTTTAATTACTCTACTTATTGTCATTAGTAACGTACATTTGCACTGACTTTTACAAAAATTATATTTGGTACCTACATACATCTTTTTATCAACCCTCTTATTTTCGAAAATAACAATTCCAGCGCGCTACCATGTTTATACCAACTACAAATGTCATATATGCAGTTGGTCCTATTCATGTTGCGCGGATGTACATACATACGTGCATTTCAAACGATATTTCAAAATCTATACGTAAAAAATTTATTTCAATTTTGAAAACATAATGGATATCAACTACCTATACTACGCGTCTTTTGTAACACATCTAGACTATCTAGATTCAATTAGAACTTTTTAACACTAACAGTTATTTGTTATAATTAAGACAATTCATAAATCTTACTATAGAATTCAATTTAATTAATTTTTCTTTTCAATAATTTTATATTTCACGTAATTAAAACAACGGGCCGACCGGGAATTATCTTCTTCCTATATTTTCGATTTAATAAAAAAATTCTAGGGTCCAGTGATTCATTATAGTCAGTAATTAAAGTTTCCTCCTTAGAATATTACACCGGTCGACCAAATCCCATTAAATTTTTCTCTTCGTGAATGAAATGCCTGGATGGTCCGCCAAATCCGGCGAGCGACATTCACGGGGTCGTAAAGATTAGGTAAGATTTTCGATTGACGCGAGTCTGTGGCAGCCATGTCCCCAGATATTTCAATTACACATTTTTGCAGGAGTACGCGAAAAATATTCCCGAGATTTATTTCAAATTTCGAGATCCGTTTTATACGCGCAGATGTATTTGTAGTAAGACGAGCTGAAATGTTTTAATGCTTTCTTATTTAGTACACACAAACGAATTGCCTAAATCTGTTTATACTATTTGCAGATTTTATTGAAACTCATTTTTTTTACCACAAAACCTGTTTTTGATTATTTTTGAAATAACTTGTCTAAGAAACAAAATAACTAGTGCATTCAACGTATTTATTGCAGTACCCCGAAACAAAATTAAGACCACCATATAAATTCAAATTTTGGTTTTTATTTTTATGAGAAAATTCGCATCAAATTTACTAAAAATATGGCACGCAATTTGAATAATTATCATAAATTGATTTAATCAACCACAGGCTCCATCAAATTCAACATCATAAATTGATATTCATCTTTTTGGTATTATACAATCAAAATACAATTTACAATAAATACGATCATTTTAGCCTTTGCTATAATTAGCATTTTACTTATTTTAACATTTAATATGACGGCAGAATAAATACAAAGTGATAAACTACAGTACTGCGCAATAAAGGGCCACCATATAAGTTCAACTTTGTGGTTGGTGAATAATTGTTTATGAACATTACAATATAAAATTAATCAAAAAAGGTAAATAAAACTCCCTTCCACTATAATGTTGGTATTCTATATACGCATTTCGAGAACTAAGTTGTTATCATCACAGTGTCATGCCTAGATTCGCGATAAAACTCGCACAGAAACAAGTCCGTACCAGACTTTGACTTTGCTTCTGTGCGAGTTTTACCACTAATCCAGGTGCGATATTGTGATTAATTATATACTGATGATGACAACTTAGTTGTCAAAATCGTATATAGCATTTTTAGATAAATTCAATCAACGACTCCATTAAAATTGACCTACATTGTAAAATAAAGGTTAATATATACACTACCGTCCATAAGTATTCAGTAAGTCCAAATAGTATTCTTCGTTGACGGTTTGGCCGGTCGGAAGGAATTCGGAGTGCACCACACCTCGATAATCGAAGAAAACTGTCAACATAATCTTGATTTTTGACTTGCTTTGACGTGGTTTTTTGGGCTTCGGCTCACCTTTGATACGATATTCGGCCGATTGATCGTCTGTTTCTGGGTCATAAGCGTAGATCCAAGTCTCATCTCCAGTTATGATGCCTTTCATTTTGTCTTGATAGTCGGAAAGCATTGTTTCACAGACGTCAACGCGACGCTGTTTTTCGAAAAAATTGAGTGATTTTGAAACAAATCGTGCTTTCACTTTTCTTATGCCCAAATGATCTTTCAAAATGGTTTTCACTGATCCTTCCGATATTCCAACAATGCCAGTAAGGTCTCTGACTGTTAATCGTCGATTCTCAAGCACCAATTCCTTGATTCTATTGACGTGTTGATCATCAGTTGATGTTGATGGCCGTCCTGGACGTGGTTCGTCATCAACGCGTTCTCGACCCTCTTTGAATAATTTGTACCAATCAAAAACACTTGCTTGCAACAAACAATTATCACCGAAGGCCTTTTGCAACATTCTGAACGTTTCGGCACCAGAAATTTGATTCCGTACACAAAATTTAATGGAACTTCTTTATTGAATAATTTCACTCATTGTAAAAATCGCCGAATGCAGTTTTTATACTTCAGAAAGACAAGCGTATACTAAACACTAATGATTATTTTGATGTGGCATTTGGCACAGATGTCACCGACAGTCATACCAACGTAGAAAAAAAATATTTCGACGAATGGGTTCTCGCGCGAAATTTTAATTAAAAAGTCTTACTATTTTTTGCCCACAGTAGTATACCTAGTTTAGGAAATTCCGACATATTGCGTTGAATATATCATCCCTGTCGTCCTCTTTCTTATTGTTCAATACTATTCCCAAACACTTACACACCGACAATTGTTCCATGCTGTTTTCTCCTCTCAAAAATCCAAGAGGGACAGCAAATACTTTGTAAATATGCTATGTTCATATTAAGAGTGAGACATTATTAGGTACACTAGTCCATAGTTACTATAGCTTCCGCATTCTGATTCATTTGTAATATGTAACACAAAGTAATAGGGTTCATAATTAAATTATATCAGTAATTAAGTTGTTTTATCAAACTTATCACGTTATACAGTGAACATGAAATACTCTTATTATCTTTATCAATCTCTATTAAACTATTTCGTTCTTTATTCACGGTGTATTGACCCCAATTCTGAAAAATGAAAATTACAGTATAGAAGTGATTATTATACGTAATTCCTTTTTGCATGAAAGGTTCTCCAACCGCTGAGATCGCAAGTAATTCATTCCTCTTTTAAACAGTCAACACACAGTGTTACACAGAAAACATAACGACCTAAATTATAGAGTGGATTTTATAGGTGACTAGCTCTGTATACTGTAAAATGTTAATGAAAATTTTCATTTAACTTTCAATTTAATATATTTCGTTTCACGCTTGTTTTAACAGCGATGCAATTTCACTGCCGTTAAAGACCTACTTACAAATTTCAATCTAATGAAATGCGGAGTATCATTACGTAGTTCACGTAAAAGTTTGTTTATAAACTTAAAACTTAACTCCATAATCTAGGACGTTGTAAACGTATTATTTGTGATCGGTAATAAAATAATTTCGGTCGATTTTTGGCGAAAAATTGTTCACATTTTAGCATAGCGGTTTATAAAACCGGCAATTATCCCCATGCAAACAAAAATATTGATTTTAATTATCGCTCATAATGATTGTCCAATAAGAGGTTTCATTTTATTTTTTAATAAAACGCGGTAATTATCGAAGAAGAGATTATTTCATTATTTTAGTCCAAAAGGCTGCTTCGATTGTTGGTTATTAGTGTCACCCTTGACGTACCCCCCCCCAAAAAAAAAAACCTAATGACGTTAAGTCGTGTAATCTTAGCGGTTAATTGATGTCACCCCCGCTTCAATAAATAACGCACTTAAAAAAATTGAAAAACAATTTAATTAATATTTCGATGTGTGATATACCAGGTGTACCGGAAAGTTATTACCGGTTTTTCTAACAAATGTCGGTAGGCTTAAGTATGCAAGTTAATTTTTCACATATATCATTTGATTCTACTGACATCAAGCTTCAAAGCCATACATGCTATACTCTACTGTGGGCAAGAAATAGTAAGACTTTTTAATTTAAATTTCGCGCGAAAACCCATTCGTCGAAATATTTTTTTTCTAGGTTGGTATGACTGTCAGTGATATCTGTGCCAAATGTCACATCAAAATAATCATTAGTGTTTTAGTATTCGCTTGTCTTTCTGAAGTATAAAAAGTGCATTCGGCGATTTTTACAATGAGCGAAATTATTCAACAAAGAAGTTCCATTAAATTTTGTGTACGGAATCAAATTTCTGGTGCCGAAACGTTCAGAATGTTGCAAAAGGCCTTCGGTGATAATTGTTTGTCGCAAGCAAGTGTTTTTGATTGGTACAAATTATTCAAAGAGGGTCGAGAACGCGTTGATGACGAACCACGCCCAGGACAGCCATCAAAATCAACTGATGATCAACACGTCAATAGAATCAAGGAATTGGTGCTTGAGAATCGACGATTAACAGTCAGAGACCTTACTGGCATCGTTGGAATATCGGAAGGATCAGTAAAAACCATTTTGAAAGATCATTTGGGCCTAAGAAAAGTGAAAGCACGATTTGTTCCAAAATCACTCATTTTTTTTCGAAAAACAGCGTCGCGTTGACGTCTGTGAAACAATGCTTTCCGACTATCAAGACAAAATGAAAGGCATCATAACTGGAGATGAGACTTGGATCTACGCTTATGACCCGGAAACAGACGATCAATCGGTCGAATATCGTATCAAAGGTGAGCCGAAGCCCAAAAAACCACGTCAAAGCAAGTCAAAAATCAAGGTTATGTTGACAGTTTTCTTCGATTATCGAGATGTGGTGCAGTCCGAATTCCTTCCGAGCGCCCAAACTGGCAACAAAGAATACTATTTGAGTGTTATGCGTCGTTTACGCAATGCTATTCGTAAAAAGAGGCCAGAATTATGGGCCGACAACTCTTGGTTTTTGCACCACGATAATGCACCGTCGCATACTGCATTAATTCTTCGTGAGTTTTTCACCAAATTTTCAACCAATATCGTGCCGCAACCACCGTATTCGCCTAATTTTCGACTTCTGGCTATTCAGCAAACTCAAACGACCGCTCCGGGGAAACCGTATTGAAGGCTATTCCTGAAATTGACTTTAACAACTGTTTCGAGAATTGGAAGAAACGTTGGCACAAGTGTATTGTGGCCAGAGGGCATTACTTTGAGGGGGACGAAATAGATTTGGAAGAATAAATTAAGAATTTAAAAATTATGAACAAAGTCTTACTATTTTTGCCCACAGTAGTATATTGCAAAAGTAACACTGTCATAGATGTATACCTCTTTGAAAATGTCGAGTTTCGTGTCTGAAAAATTGCGTTTGTGGCACGCATTACTTTTCTTATTTAATCAAAAGAAAAAAAAGCCACTGAAAGTCATCGTTTGCTGGTAGTAACTTACGGTGAGCATGCTCCGACCATAAAAACATGTGAGGCGTGGTTTCGACAATTCGAAAGTGGTGATTTCGATGTTGCTGAAATAAACCCATGGTGTTTTGAAAGGCGGTGTATAATAGATTGCTTGTCTTTTAACCGTGCCTTCCTTTTAGGTGATCAGGTCCAGAAAAATTATTCATCAGTAAACACGCCGAATCAATCTCTTCTGGAATTTTCTTGTACCCAAATCACACGCACCTATCGATGTTTATCGAACAGAAACTGTTTAATAATTGTGACCAGACCCAGGACGACGATTCATCTGTAAATACAACGTCTTTGCTGGAATTTTCTTGTTCTCAGGTCATAGGAATAATTATATTCTCGATAATCTCTCTTGTGTAAGTTCCTAGCTGTCGCTACAATTGTCACTTTAGGATTTACGATGCTTAGACAGAAACATATTTCGAAACATTTTGTGTACGCTGCACTCATTTCAACAAAAATTGTTACCTACATTAAATATGACTAGGCGTATTAAAGAAAAGATACGAGGGTGGTCCCAGAAGTACCCGACCCAACAAAGAAAACAAAAATTTTGGAAAGAAATATATTTATTTTGCAACATAATCTCTTTTCAGCTCTACACACTTTTCCCAGCGATGTTCAATAAGTTCGATACCCTTTTTATAATAAAAATTGTCTTGCTCCTCAAAATAGCCATGATCTGCCGACATCACTTCTTCATTGTTGGAAGATCTTTGACCGCTGCGCCATTTTTTCAAATTTGGGAACAGAAAATAATCCGAGGAAGGTAAATCTGGCGAATAGGGTACACGAGATTGCAATTCAAACTTTAATTCTTTAATTTTGACCATTGCAATAACGGATTTATGAGCTGGTGCATTGTCTTGATGAAATAACACTTTCTTCTTAGCTAAATGCAGTCGTGTTTGCTTGATTTCTTAGCTCAAACGTTGCATTAAGTTCGCATAATACTCGCCGATGATAGTTTCTCCTTTTTCAAGATACCATGTTTCATCTATGGTTATGAAACGGCGCAAAAAGTCTGCCTTGTTGCTGTGAAACTTATTTTTTGCTCGAATGTGAGCAAATGCGGCACTCACCTTGCACGCAGCCTTCTCATGTCCAAATTTTCAGATAATATTCGGTGTACCGCACTTTTTGAAATGCCTACTATATCTGCTAGCTCGCGCACTTTCAGTCGACGATCATCCAGTACCGCTTTGTGGATTTTCTTCGCCATTTCTGGAGTCGTCACCTCATTTGGTCGACCACTGCGATGCTCGTCTTAGCAGCTCGTACGGCCTCGTTTAAACTCTGCTACCCAATATTTCACTGTTGTGACGGAGCAGACTCACCCAGAGTAGAATCCAGTTCAGCTTTCATATCGGTTGGGCTGAGGCCTTTCAAATAAAAGTATTCTATCACGTAACGATGACTAATTTTCTCTATTTTTACAAATTCACTGAAAACGTTCACTATTGATGGCTGCCAAACAAATACTAAACAACGTAGCATCTTTAAACTTGAAACATAAGCTTTATAGATTTTGTACTTTCTAATATGTGATATTTGTCAAACAACTACCGCCATCTTTAGGTCAGGCCGGTTACTTATGTGACCACCAGCGTATATCTAGCTACCCTTTGTCTCACCTTCCCATTGACGTTCCTTTCGTAGATATCGAAAGGCAACCGAACTTTGCCATCTATTTTTAAATAAATGGATTGCAAATTTAAAAAGAAAACTTAAATTATAAAAGCATTGCATACTTAGTAAATCCAATAAATTTTCGTAACCCTAGACAAAAAGGAAAAACACCCTTCCCTGGCAACACTTATTTAAAGAAATATTAATACAATAATTGAAGATTTCACAGAAAATATATTGCTATTCGGGAAGGACTATCATTAACTCGCGTATCTGACAGATAAATTACTTTAAATTCGGATGTGAAGCAGCGTTTGTTCAAAAAAAAAAAAAGAGAAAATAAGTGTTGGATGGGTACATTAATAGATTATGCTTAAATTATATGTACTATGTAAGAATTTACATGCAAAATGTATTGAAGGCAAAATATGAGGTACAACCGGTTTTTTTTTCGGGGCCCTCAAACCGCGGGGCTTCCATGCAACCGACCGAACGAACAGCCGTGTGTGTCTTTACCGCACGATACATCTTCGTGTAAAATTCAAGAAAATATTTTCACTCGGATAAACGTAATGGATTTCTACAAAAATTAATGACGTTTGTGCGTTTAAAGAACACGAAAAACACGGTTTTTAAAATGTTTTCTTGTTTGTTTTATAAGAACGAAACGAAAAGAAAAAAAATAAACATCTCGTACGCGTTTATGTAATTTCGTACATTTGTTTTACGTATTCTAAAACAGAATCAACAGAAGGTTGTTGTGAAATAAAAAAAAACGCATTCATTCCATAGAAAAAAAAAGAGTTAAAGTAAAAGCTATCAAAAGGTAGCATATAATTTACAGCGTTTAAAATGCCCTCTAATGTGTATGAATAGCTTGTATAAATAAAAGATTTTGTGCCATAATTTATGAATTTTCAGTGAACTATAAACATTTTATGTTACATTAGATATAATAGTTTCCTTTCACTGAGGAAATGAATGCGTTTCTTTAATTTAAATGCATTACGTAAAATCAATAATAAGAAATATCGCATTAATTATTTAAATTGTTTTAATTAAGCAATTATAATAACATATGACGTAAATAAACACATACATAAACGTATACTGACAATTGAATTAAAAACACCTCTGATATTTTTTCAAATTTATCAGAAATAAAAAAAAAACATATTACTATACGAGGGTGGTCCCAGAAGTACCGGACCCAACAAAGAAAACACAAACATTTTGGAAAGAAATATATTTATTTTTCAACATAATCTCCTTTCAGCTCTATACACGTTTCCCAACGATGTTCAATAAATTCGATACCCTTTTTATAATAGGAACTGTCTTGCTCCTCAAAATAGCCATTAACTGCCGACATCACTTCTACATCGTTGGAAAATCTTTAACCACAGAGCCATTTTTTCAAGTTTGGGAACAGAAAATAAACCGAGGAGGCTAAATCTGGCGAACAGGGTGTCTGAGGTAGCAATTCAAACTTTAATTCATTAATTTTGGCCATTGCAATAACGGATTTGTGAGTTGATGCATTCATTGTCTTGACGAAACAACTTTCTTCGCTCAAACGGTGCAATAAGTTCGTATAATACTCGCCGTTGATAGTTTTTCCTTTTTCAAGATAGTCAATGAAAATTATTCCACGCGCATCCTAAAAAAAACGATACCATGACCCTGCCTGCATATGAAACGGTCATCGCCGTCTTTGGAGCCGGTTCTCCCTTTTGAGTCCGTTGGTTTGGTTGTTCTTTTGTCTCGGACGTGAAGTGATGGACTCATAAATTCTGCTTTGTTGCTGTGAAACTTCGCTAAACAGTCGATTGAAACATCTTCACGACACTGTTTTTGCTCGAGTGTGAGCAAACGCGGCACCCATCTTGCACACAGCTTTCTCATGTCCAAATATTCAGGTAATATGCGATATACCGCACTTTTTGAAATGCCTACTATGTCTGCTAGCTCGCGCACTTTTAGTTGACGATCATCAAGTACCGCTTTGTGAATTTTCGTCACCATTTCTGGAGTCGTCACCTCATTCGGTCGACCACTACAATGCTCGTCTTCGCAGCTCGTATGGCCTCGTTTAAAGTCTACTACCCAATATTTCACTGTTGTAAACGAAGGAGCAGACTCACCCAAAGTAGAATCCAGTTCAGACTTTATATTGGTTGGGCTGTGGCCTTTCAAATAAAAGTATTGTATCACGTAACGATTACCAATTTTCTCCATTTTTAGTAATTCACTGAAAACGTTCACTATTGATGGCTGCCAAACAAATACTAAACAACGTGGCGTCTTCAAACTTGAAACATATGCTTTACAGATTGTGTACTTTCTAATACAGTGATATTTTTCAAACATCTACCGCCATCTCTAGGTCAGACTGGATACTTATGGGAGCACCCGCGTACCTTGTTTCAGAATAAGGAGTGATTCAAATATTGCGCCAAAATAGTACATATTTTTAAGAGATTTCATTGGTTCTTCAACACGCAAGTTTAATATGGATAAATGAATGCCATATATCCGCCATTTTTCATAACCTGTCGATAATAGCAACACTATTAAGGATGTCCAAATTTTATAACAATAACTTATATACAGTGAGTCGTAAAAGTGTTCGTACACCCCGTGAATGTTGAATATCATTAAATGTGAACATCGGGCTATAATAAGCATATTTATTTTCATGTAACAACATTAAAAAACTGTCTAAAAACTTCTAATAACAATATGAAAAGAATTCGTTAAATATTCGAATGTCAAAAAAGTTTTCGTACCCGTCATTTTTATAAAATGTTTATTGTAAGCTTATAATTCAGAACGAAATTGTTAAATCCTCTTCGTAGTATCACGTATTTATGAAAAATAAGTATTTGATGCGTGTACAAAGATCAGTTGTAAAAGTAAACACATATCTGGCAATATGCGCGAGCTAATAACATTACACAAAGACAAAAAATAGCCAAATTTATTGAAAAATCGTGTTCGGCAGTACAGATTGAAAAGAAAGATTCAAAATATCCAGAATTGTTGAAATTGTACCGAAAAATAGGCGTCCAAAAATTCTAAATGAGCGCTCAGAGAACTGTTACAAGTACAATGAGTTAAAATGCATTTAGGATAGTCATACACATGGAATTTGATACTGGAAAGAAAGTACATTAGAGAATAAAGAGAGCTTCGAGAAAAACTGGTTATAGCGGAAGAGTGTCCACGTAAAAGACCTTTCATTAAACGTCGTTAATAGTTACCTACTGTAAAGCATAGAGCATATAGGTAAGCATTAACGTCACTAATGAAAAGTTTTTTACGTGGTACTCTTCCTTTATACACGGCTTTTCTTCAATTTCTCTTTGTTTCTTAATGTACTTTATCAAGTATCAAATTCCATCTATACGGCTATCCTCAGTGCACTTGTCTATGAATTTTAATTCATTACACTTGTAATAGTTCTCTGATCGTGCTCATTTAGAATCTTTGAACGTCCATTTTGTACGGAGGCACAATTTCAACGGTTAAAGATATTTTGAATATTGTTATTTCAATCTGCACTGCAGAACACACTTTTTCGATAAATTTTTTGCCCAAGGATCTTTTTTTTTTGTGTAGTGTTATTAACTCGTTCATATAACTCGTTCATATTACAACCCATGTTTGTAAAATCATCAAGTATTTAATCAATTAAGGTTAGTATAACCCCTTTCCACAATCATTTTTGTATTCTGTATACTAAACTGTCATCATCAGCAGATAATTAATCAGTGTCGCACCTAGAACAACGACAAAACCCGCACAGAGACAAAGTCCGTACTAGACTTAACACAGTCGAAAGCCAAACACACACTGAGTGTGTGTGTGAGTGAGAGAGAGATTAATTTTTTTATAAATTAGTGGCTTACAATAGAGAAATACAAAAATAAAATGTACGAAAACTTTTGTGACATTTGACGTTACAATATTTAGCAAGATCTTATGTAGTTGTAAATAATAACAGTCATATTGTTATTAGAGGTTTTTAGAGTTGTTTAACGTTGTTAAAAGGAAGTAGATATGATTTATCATAGCCGAACGTTCACATTTGATGATATTCAACATTCACGGGGTGTACGAACACTTTTGTAATTGACTGTACATCTAAAATATACACAAATACCTGTGTTTACTTGACTAAATGTGATTTGTTTTGCCTGTATTTATTTCAAATATATTTTCAATTTTAGCAACACATCTACGAAGAGCAGGTAATCGAGAATCTAAAATACAAAGTTTTGGGGGAAAGTACGAGGGGGGTACCCAAAAACAACCGGAATGGTAGCGCTGTGGGCGGGACTTGCTTTTCACACATTCCTGCCGCTAGGTGCGCGTAAAGCAACTTGTTCTGCGTTCGGCGTAGTCAGATTCTTTCGCCGAATAAGGTTGTCTTATTACAGTGCATTTTTTTGCAAAAGCATTTTCGTTTGCTCCTGCTCGGAAAAATGTTGCAGAAGCAGTTTTGATAAGGGAGAAAACTGTACGAAGGTGGTACGTAGACTTCCGCGGTCGTGGTCCATACTATCTGCTTCTGGGCTTCCGAGCTGAAACCGCGTCACTGGTATAACTGCCGACATTTCGTACCCACTCGTATGGGGCATCTTCAGGGTTCAACTACTGCTACTGTCTGTCGCACTGAAACTGAGTTTCGAAGATGTCCCATACAAGTGGGTACGAAACATCGGCAGTTATACCAGTGACGCGGCTCCAGCCCGGAAGCCCGGAAGCAGATAGTGTGTACGAATGATTTTCGCGTTTCAAAGAACTTGAAATGTTAATTGATGACAAACCTCGTTCTGGACGTCCATCAA
The DNA here is from genome assembly GCA_031893035.1 of Dermolepida albohirtum. NCBI lineage: Eukaryota > Metazoa > Arthropoda > Insecta > Coleoptera > Scarabaeidae > Dermolepida > Dermolepida albohirtum. Next base: position 12,654 of record JAVIWB010004084.1, on the reverse strand, counting down.
CTTCCAGAACGGATGGAAAATTCGTCCAATTGTGCTTGAAGACCAACGACGAACCATTTAAGCAATTGCGAAGTTATCGGGAATTGGGGATAACAAGAGTCTCCGCGAAGTTGATGCTAGTTCTTGAATAAAAACAGCACGATTCCTTTGCCCCACGCCCTCTACTCACCTAATCTTGCTCCGTGCGACTTTTTGTTTCCACGAATCAAGAGGGACATGAAAGGACATCATTTTAACGACGTGGAAGAGGTGACGAAAAAAATGACACAGCAACTCGCAGCCATATAGAAAAACGAGTTGGAATAGTGTTTCCAACAACGGAATTATCGATTAGACAAATGTATAAAGTTACATCAGTATATTGAAGGTGTTAATGTTGTTTTTGAAAAAAAAAATAGAATACAAGTTTATGTAGAGATATTCCGGTTATTTTTGGGCACTTCCTCGTAGATATTATAATAACTGGCGACAGGGAAATTGCTACGATCTTTCGTATCTCACAGCTGTTGAATTAACATCATTTGGTAAATTTTACGTCGTGTTTTTTTACAATTTTTTGTCAAGTTAGCAAACCTCGATAGCAATAATATGGAAATAAATTTAACCTTACCAGCAATGTTTTAAGTTCACCGACTAACAGACCGGTCAAGATTAAATTATTTTCTGCATAATAATTTCTTAAGGGCTTGATTAATGTTTCTATATTAAAAATAAATAGAAATGACTGCGCTTGACTTCTGCGAAATATTTCTAAGCCAAAACGTTGCACTTTTATTTCATTGTGCGTCAGCGTCAAGTATAACTATAAACGCTTGTATTTATTAACTTCCGTGTAAATTCGCTGAAAAAACAAGTCGATGTAATGTGCGAGAACCCAGAGGAAAGAAATCCATAATGCACTAATCAGGCGCAATGTTACCGACAATGATTAATAAATTTTTATGAACCCCGTGAATGTTGGAATGGCCCCCAATAACGGAGTTATGCGTCATGTAATACGTATTTTATGATCGGTTCTCGTATTATTTCATTGAAGAAATGACAGCACACCAACAATTTGCATATTATTTACGACTTTTTGTGTAGTCACTGCGCAATTTTAAATTTAAACCGTGCTTAAAACACAATTCTTTCTTTCATTTTTAGTACCTCATATTTCTGCTATTTTATATTTTCTCAATACCGAGTGAGTCATAAACTACGCACGAAACTATTAAATTAGGAAAGGTTTTCTTCAGTTAATCAAACGGCTACGATCGCTTTGCAGATGATTTTAAAATAAAGTTCTGCAGAGTCATCGTTACATTAGCAAGGCGACTGTTAAAGGTTAAAATTCATATCGTGAAATTTAAATTTAAACGCCTACCTATTATATACGATACGTAACAATTGTTCCGATTCAATTGTCAACTGCTCATAGAGACCAACCATCTTCTAATTTACTTAAGTTTATGGTTTTTCAAGATCTGTGCGCATATTCGTAGGTGAAGTTCACTAGGACAATTTAGAATGTACGAGGGTAGTTTGACAAGTAGTGAGAATGGAAAAGAAAAACGAATACAAAATAATTTTTATTTTTCAATATATTCTCCTAAAAGAGCAATACATTTATTCCAACGGTGCTCCAATGCCCTTATGCCATCTCTAAAATGCGATTCCGGAATGCTTGCAAAATGCTCATTTACGAAGATGATAAGCTCGTCGTTAGACGAAAATTTCTTTCCACTTAGTGTCGCTTTTAATTTTGAAAAAAGGCGGAAGTCGGAAGGGGCTAGATCCGGCGAACAAGGCGCATACGGTACTAATTGGAAATGCAACTCGTGGATTTTGGACATCGCAACTGTGCTGGTATGCGAAGGAGCGTTGTCTTGGTGAAACAGAATCTTTTTCTTTGTCATTCCTGGCCGTTTAGCACGAATCTCAACATTTAATTTTTGTAGAAGTTCTGCATAATATTGTCCGTTTATTGTGCACCTTTCTGAAGGTAATCAATGAGCAAAATGCCCTTTGAATCCCAAAAAATTGATGTCATCACCTTGTTTGCCGATAAAGTGGTTTTCGCTTTCTTTGGAGGTGCAGAACCACGTTCTAACCATTGTTTCGACTATTGTTTAGTTTCGGGTGTACTGTAGTGTATCCAAGTTTCATCGCAAGTAACAAATCGCCTACAAAAATTAACCGGATTCCGCTTATAAAGGTCCAAACACTCATTGGAAATGCGCAAACGAGTGAACTTTTGATCAGTCGTAAGCAGTCGCGGCACCCATCTTGCCGAAAGCTTGGAAAGGCCCAAATCTGTCGTTAAAATGTGGTGTACGCGTTCTGTTGAAATGTTTACCATGTCCACTATCTCTCTCACTTTGAGCCGTCGATCTTGCATAATAATATTGTGGATTTTTATAATCATTTCCTTAGAAGTCACGATTTTGGGTGCTCCAGAGCGCGCTTCATCAACACAGCTTGTTCTACCACGTTTAAATTCATTTACCCATCTACTTATTGTGGCGGATGATGGAGCAGATTCACCTAATGTTTCCCGTAACTCATCTTTTACTTCGGTAGCTTTCATAGCCTTAATTACGAAGTATTTAATCACCGCACGATACTCTGCTTTTTCCATTTTAACAAAACGACGTGTTGCTTCTTTTTCAATCAGCTATCAAAAGTAAACTAATCAACCGATTTAGCTAAATATCGGAATGTAAACATATAAATAGTCAACCTAAATTACAGTGCATTTGTTTTACCAATTAGAGCGTCACTTATGTGTTATTCTCACTACTTGTCAAACTATCCTCGTAAAATCTTGCTGGAATCAACTCATGGGTTTTTATAGGGAAACAACTGGCGAGAAAATTTTTGTTCCAATATGTTGAAGAACTTGTCGAAGATTTTCAATATGAGCAACAGGAAGAAAAAGAAAATATATAGAAAACGTCAACAAATGCAAGTTCGGATTCTCGTGCAAATGCGAAAGAGGTCCCAAATAGGTTTTTGCAAAGAAAACGAAACTTCGCAAACCTATTTCAAATGCAACAAATATGTGTATGGAAAATGTACCTTTGAGAAAAAGAAATATGCGGTGAACATGAATAAAGTTAGCATATTACTTATTCGTTTTCTAAATTTAAGATTCAATTGAAGAATATTTAATTTTTTTCTTGTTTCACAACCTCGACGACCGTACGTTTTTTAAATTTAATATATAAAATATTTTGACTCGTTATTTGAAAAAAATCGTTTTATTTATATATATATATATATATATATATATATATATATATATATACATATTAAAGAAGGGTCATTTGACCTGGTTTGGTGGGAATAGGAATACATGAAGTATTGATAGGTTTAGTGTTAAACTCAAATGATCAAAAAAAATTAAGAAATATAAAAATATACAGGGTGATTCATTTAACGAAATTCACCAATCAATTACTGCAAGTACACAAATCACCCTGTACGTTCGAATGTTTATTTAAAAGACGTTAAATTCATTTCAAAAATCGAATAATCCAAGCATTGTTCGTAATCTAAAAATTTTATTCCACATGCTGTGTAAAAATTACCAAATGTAACGTGTGTAAATTTTGGTTTATTTTGAATCTTCAAAAACAATTAGGCACGTAATTACTAAGTGAGTAGGTATCTGTCTAGTAGTAATCGTGATCGTAAATAATGTTCGACTTTCATTGTCCTTCGTTCTTTATTGACCTACATCACGACTTTCTTGTATTTGATAATAAGTCTTTTCGAAAAGAGTTGCTAGGGTAAATAAATATGGATTCTAAACCGTTGACTTTCATACATATTTAAATCAATTTAATTGTAATTTCACTTTCCCATTTCGCCATATTTTCGATGCGTTATTTCAAATAACCCTCGAACAATCAAACTTCCTCACTCGCCTCTTACTTTACAATGCAACCCACTTAAGGATGTAGTAATAATTCATTTGAAGAGGAGGTCTTTCAGGAAATACAAATATTTTGAAAGCTACAACTGTGTCCGTCCATTAGCATTACTCAGATAGCTAGATATTTCTGACACTTTGTCATTAAATAAAAATGGCCGAGTTAAATACTCGAAAAGGCTTTTTTCTAATTTAAGGGCCGGTACACTGTAATAATATGTCCAAGTTCGAACAAAGAAGAAAAAGAAAAATGGGAAATCCCGTTCGTAAGTTTGCTGTGCGTATAATTGGTCAAAATTGTTGTTCATTACAAATTAAATATTTTATTAATCATGACGAAAATAAATTATCTACAAAAAAAGAGATTTTTACGTGTAAATATGTATTTATATGCATTTTCCAGCAGATTTTTTTTGATATATAGAAAAATGCCAAGTTGTTAGGGATTTGGGTATTACATTTGACTCCAAATTATTATTCAATATCCATATAAATAATATATTCAATGCTGCATTAAAAACTTTGAGTATCATAATTAGAACCACCAAGTCCTTCTCGTCAATCGACAGCATACTACCACTTTATTTTGCCTTTGTTAGGTCGAAACTCGAATATGCGTCATTGGTGTGGTCACGTCTTTATAAAACACATATCCATGTGCTGGAATTAGTGCAAAGGCGCTTTCTGAAGTGCCTCTTCTTTCGCCAGTTTAGGGACTATCGTCCTCGGGGCTACAGTCATATTAATCTACTAACTACATTTAACATAGAACCATTAGAGCTCCGTAGATACGGTAATAATATAAAATTTCTCTACCATCTTCTGCATAATGGAATAGACGTACCTGAAATTCTGGCAAAGATAAACTTTTTGGTTCCCAGGCAAGCGACTAGAATAACGAACACCTTTCGCCTGCCCATTCCAAGGACAAATGTACTGATTGGATCGCCTGTCTACCGAATATGTAATAACTTTAATAATTTAACAGGCATGGAAGTAAACTATAGTCCTTTACCAACGATTTTGCGTCAGTGTTAATAGTGTATAAGAGTGTCTATATTTTTTATGGTGGTGGGTCTTACAAATAAGTATTTAATGTATTTAGAAAATTGAGTGTTCACTGTAAGTCAGCGCAGAAGTAATTAGACTTAAAAGTTGTCCTGTAATAGGATTGTAAAGACCTGCTGGGCAAATATATACATTATTATTATTATTATATATTCTATAACTTCAATTCAAAATTTTAACATTTCGATAACTCTATATAAATAATTTTAAAAGTAGCATCAAAGTGCATCATCGTGGCAAATCTAATTACATCGCCTCTGTTAAAGCGACACAATAGTAGTGTTGTCTTCAAGGTTAGGGAATAAGTAAAAGTCGCTTGGAGCTATGTGAGCATTATATGATATGTGTGGTATACCAGGTGTACCGGAAAGTCGTTACCAGTTTTTCTAACAGATGTCGCTAGGCTTAAGTATGCAATATTATGTTTGACACATATGTCATTTTACTTTACTGACATCTAGCTTCAAAGCCATATATGTTGTATTTTGCAAAAGTAACACTGTCATAGATTTATACTGCTTTGAAAATGTCGAGTTTCGTGGCTGAGTAAATGCATTTGCGGCATGCATTACTTTTCTTATTTAATCAAAAAAAAGGCGCTGAAAGTCATCATTTGCAGATGAAAACATCCATCGCCTTGGCTGTTTTCATCTGTAGGACAGGTAATATTTTCCATTCTTGCGATGCAAAAGGTATTCTTCTTTTTGATTACCTTCCAAAAGCCCAAACCACAAAAGTGTTGTTGCTAGGGAAAGAATGAACGAATTTCATTATGCCCCGAATTAAGTATCGTTGGATTACCACCTAATAATATAAATTATTTAATTTCGTTCCATTTCGCCTTTGCATCTAACTAATTGTCAGACTGTATTCTTCTCTGATCAGTTGTTATCTTGAAGCTCCCTTTCCTAACTCTGTAAATGTTCGCTGTTCTTGCCCTATATTTTCTGATTGCTCAGAAGTAAAGTACTTCCTTATCACGCCAGGGATCCCGATGCACTGTTCTCCAGGTAAGTTTTTCGTGCTTTTCCTTCCTCATTTAAGCAAATACTGATAGCCAAAGATCTTAAGTCGCACCATGAGCACAGGCGTAATAATAACTTATGGTCTGTCAATGCTCCTTTATTTGCCATTAAACTGCTGGGAGATGTAAAGGCATGGATTATTATTATGACGCAAATTTCTCGCACATCCTTAACCTAACGCCGAAGAAAACGCAGAGAAATTTTTCACTCAACTCGTATCTATAGGTTTGAGCTCGAAATGTACGCGGCTGATACTTAAGTGCCACTATACATTGCAAAACAGTAAATCAATACAAGCTTTGTGATGCTTTATATTAAGGAATAAATTAAAAATATGAAATAAATAGAAGACTTTGTCTAAATTTCACACTGTATTATATATTAACTGCGACTAATTTCGTCGATAAGGACATTATCGAGCAACTTGTTAATATATAAGTGCGAAATTTAGACACATACTTTATCTATTCCTTGGTTTTATTAATTCTAAATGTAATGGAATTTCACAACCTCAACGACCTCAACAATGGGTTTGAACTCGGACTGTGCACGGTTGATATTCTACAATTTGATTATCCATCACAAAACGGTACATACTACAAGTTTTATAATGTTTCCTATGTCCATTTATAAGTTGTTATAGCTGCGATGGCGTCGATCAAATGACGAATAGTAGTTAGGTTATTACATCTTCTATTGTTGATTGAGAAATTTTCTAGTTTGGATTTGTTTTTATAATGCTTTTTGTGAGTTTATATGTGATTGAGAAAATGTTTCGTTGTAATACCTATTACTGACATCACAAACGGTCCTCTTGTCATTGCTTCTTTTTATTTGTGTTAAAATTTGAAACACATGGTATATGCTTATATCTTTTTATATACTTAATCGTCGACTTCTATTTCTTGTTAAAATAGAGTTTTGTTATTTTTAAAATTCATTTTTGAATAGTTTTTTACCATACAACATTTCTAGCGCAGTGTATTTTTGATTGCATATGTGACGTAGATTATACAAGGTTTTCCAATAAGAGTGATATGATTTCTTTAAAAAAAACACACTTATTGCTAAGAAAATTCAAAAGTTTTTTTATTTAATGTGAAGTACAATGGATACAATTAAGTTCTAAATAAAACGTCATTCAAATGGCCTCCACGACTTCTTCTGTAGGAACGAATTCGATGAACCCAATTTTCGAGCACTTTTTCCACTAAATCTAGTCGTATGTCATGAATGGCACGTTCAATATTGACTTGTAAAGCTTGAAGAGAGTCTGGTTTATTTCGATAGACCAATGACTTCAAAGAACCCCACAAGAAATAGTCTAATGGTGTTAAATCACAACTTCTTGGAGGCCATTCAATATCACAATTTCTTGAAATAATCGAATCTCCAAACTTTTCTCGCAATAATTCTATTGTTGCATTTGCTGCATTTTGAAAGAAGTACGGACCGATGATTCCACCATACCAAAAACCACACCAAACTGTCAATTTAGGTGAATGTAATGGTTTTTTATAAATAATTTGTGGATTTTCTTCGCACCAGAATCGACAGTTTTGTTTATTTACCACACCGTCTAGATGAAAGTGAGCCTCGTCAGAGAAGATGATTTTCTTAAAAAAATCGTTATCGTTTTCAAGTTGTTCCAAGGCAAAATCAGCAAATTCACGACGTTTACGGTGGTCCAATGGCTTCAGTTCTTGAGTGAGAACAATTTTATAGGGATGCAAACCCAAATCGTTTCTCAAAATCCGCCAGGTTGTGGTTTGAGACAGTCGCAATTGTTGAGAACGTCTTGGAATCGACAAATTACGGTCTTCAGTAATACTTGCCTGAACGGCTGCAATATTTGCATTACTTCGAGCGGTTCTTTGTTTTATTGGCACTTGAAAATTATATAAAGAAAATGTAACCTCAAAATTTTTAACAATTCGACGAATAGCGAGCACACTTGGACGATTATTACGACCATAAAATGGCAAAAGCGCACGAAAAGTTGCAATTGGAGAACGATTATTTTGATAATAAAACTGAATAATTTGTAAACGTTGTTCTTGCGTATATCTCTCCATGATGAAATTGTAAACACTACTGAATACAATGAAAAACAAATGACAGATCATGGCATATTACAAATGGCCGAAATGTCACTTCAAAATCATATCATCCCTATTGGAAAACCTTATACATACTCTTTGTAGAATAGCTCATTGAAATTTTGAATTCTAATGCTAGTATAGTTTATTTACAAAATAGTCTGTATTCTTTCCGCGTAGTAGTCCTCTTCCTTGTCTACAAAGTTTTTATTCTCTTTTGAAACATTAAACATATTCAAATAGTTAAAGTTTCAATACAAAATAATAATCCAAATATGGAAATAAGATTTATGGTTCCGAGAAAAAACTATGTGAAACGTATTTATATGCATCAGTTCTTTATCGGTACATTGCACAATGCGTCACCATATATTCAATTAACACAATACCTACAATCCGATTAGTCACCCATGCATTTCTTGTATCACATTATTTTCAAATGGGTAAGCACTATATTTAATTAAATTTAGTTATGAATAAGTGAACTGTGTGAGCTTGTTCTGGAATTTCAAAATAAGTAGTATTTTAGTGTTTATGGTATACTTACTTCCACATTGAATATTAGGATGTGAGGAACAAAATTGGAACAACTTCGAATAGCTAATTTTGCGATTTTGCGTATAACATTTTCATGATATCGCATTCAATAATTTTATAGCGTGTCTACGAACTAGCATTAACGTAACACAACTTACTCGACCAAGCTTAAATTCATCTGTGTACAAAGAATGAAAATGCATTATTTTTGAATTGCTTGATGTTGGACGATACGTGTATATAAGTTGATTCAGTATATATGATACGAGGGTAGCATTTTATATTTCGGAAATAGCAAACAAAAAAAAAATTTTTTATTATTGAAAATAGTTTTATTGCTTTTTAAAATATTCTCCTTTAAAATCAATGCACTTTTACCTTCGTTTAAACCAATCTGAAAAGTATTGCGGCCACTGTGAAGGCGGTATCTCCAAAATATGAGTTTTGAATGCCTCAACTGCCTCTTCCAGCGTAGAAAACCGTTGACCACGAAGTTTATTTTTCACGACAAAAGAAATCACAGGGTGCTATATCAGGACTGTACGGCGGATGGCTCACCAATTCATTTGTTTGAACAGACCTGTGATAGCTCGCATTGTCATGGTGGAGAATGATCTGTCAACTGGTTTAAAGATTGGTTTCGGAGGATGGAGAGGTGTATTGAGTCTAGAGGAAATTACTTTGAAAAAATTAAATAAACAAAGCTGTATTGCAAAACTTTCCTATACCCTTTGTACAAGAGTATTTATGCAAAATATCCATTTAATATTTAGGTTTCAGGGAATAAATTTCCACTTGAAGCACTTGCTGCTGTATTGTCTCTTTCGCCAATCTCCGTGAATATGCCAACTGTAGTCGGCCATCATGTGAGAACCTTATCTTCCTTCCTTGGTACCAATCTTCCGCAGTTTTTATATCCTGATTAAGTCTTTTGCCTTTCCGTTGCTTACAACACCTAAATTGTCAAGAAATCTATCAAGATGACTATATAGGAAAAGAAGTTTTACACTCATGTTACAACCTAAGCACCAAATCTTCGTAATTGCATGCCATTCTGTTCCCAAAAAAATTGGCAATCATCGTGAATGAAGTCCGGGTCACTAAGTCGTAAAAATTTATCACGTATGTACTGGAAATGTCGTCTGCAAAATCTAAAGCTTTAACGTATTACTTCAGAAGACCTAGTTTGATGAGGAGAGGTGAAAAAATGATTGTTTCTCTGTCCATTAATAGTTGGATTATATCATTACTGTCCCGAACTTCTAAGGATATTCTAGAAGCTCAGTGTTTCTGATTCCAGTATTGGTTTGTTGCTCGACTCTCCCAGAGGCACAAACAACACGGGAACTTTGTGTAAAATTAAGAATATTTTCGCAAAAACTTCTATCTCTTTAAATGAAAATTATATTATTTTCTGCTATTCCATCGTTAATTAACTACACAGAAATTAATTAAAAATTTCTGCGCTGGAGAAGGACTCGAACCTCAATCTGCCGTTTTCTAGACGACTGCTTTACTAATTAAGTCACCAGGCAATGTAACTTCAAGTCCTTTAACACGCCATAAATCGCATTATGGAACAGATCTAATATTTATTTAAAACCCACAGTCAGGTTATTATGATGTCAGTAATTATATATAAATATATTATTAAGTTTTTCACGATGAGAAATTTAATAAAAATTATATTATTCTTTCTCTTTCATTTAACAATACAGTGTCAGTCCAAAGAACTTTATTGTGAGAGCAAAAGTAGAATAATATTAAATATGGAAACATCATTGTTAAAGAATTGAAAATCAATCAAAAGATTCCACTTCTAATGTGTCTTTGTCTTTGATAGAATAAACAAAGGAATTGTTTTAATACCAGACTTCACACTTTGGTAACTTTAAATAAATGAAAGATCTTGGTTAAAGAGATTTATCGTTTTGTATACTCCAAATGAACTAAAGATTTCTAAATCTTTTCCTAAATTCTTTAAAATTGCTAGTATAAAATAGAGAAATATTAAATACTTAAAAATTGAATTTTCCAAAAGACCTAATGTAAGAATTCCTTAGTCTAACACTAAAAGCAAACAATATTATTAGTGAGTAGAACTGCCAAATAATTTCAGCAAACCATTGTAACCAATACGTGTGCACAGTATCTTATTATATCGCAACAACTGTGACGTATTTGCGATGTGTAACACATTTTTTTTATAAGAATATTTTCTCAGCGCGGCGAACATCGCTGAATGAAACATATTAAATTGCTACTGATGTATAACCGAACTAATTCAGTTTCAGCATACTTTATATATTACTTACGTATACCCTGTTACTTATTGATTATTTACTGTGATGCGGAAGTTTTTGGTACCCTAACTACGTTGGCAGCTCTATTATAATGAGACATCTTTTTTATAAATAAATAATAAATTTCCACCAAAGTTATCTTTCTAATCCAGCTATTAATGGCGATTTGAAATGTATATTTAACTTTACGATTCTTTAACGTGTTTACTCTTTTAAAATACATACGTGTACCACTAGAAACTGCTGTTATTTTGTACTCAATGAAATTAGAGATAATATTATAATTTCTACAAGATTTTGCACTTAACAATTATTTATATTGCCGCTATTACAAATTACAAAGTCCAACTTAATAGGAGGTAAACTTTCAAATTGGAGACAATAGAATACCACACGACTACTATTGCTACCAATAGAAAATTTAGGTCAAGGTCAACACAGGTACGTCGTTGGGGTTGAAATATAATCTCTTCTGATTACATCTATAAAGTATAAGCTGTATGGAAACACGGAAATTTAATAAAATCTTGTCTAAGCTTAATTAGTTCCAAATTCTACTGAGATATTTACAATGTGACGTTAAAATACTAGGAATATATTTATTATATTAAATTACTTCAAATTCCTTAATAAAAAATATTCGACAAAGTCGATGTATGCATTTAATTAGCTCAGGAAAAACTTTTGTAATTTTGTACTAAGAGTATATGAAGCCATGTAATCGTCGACGTCAGGTGTATTTTGACATGTTTACATACCTAAGTAACATGATGTATATACGAGGATCCTTACTACTGTATGCAAATTGGGAATAATTTAACCTAAACTAACATTTTCGTTTTAAAACGAAGTGAAAAGAAAATACAACTTTTAGATTACCGTTGTAAATAAGGTATTAGGTTGATTCATGAACTTTCCAGTATAAGTACGAGGGAGCGTTTTTATATTCACGGAATGGGGGACAAGGGGTGGAAATAAAAAAACCAAATTATTTTTCTTTTTCAATATATTCACCTGCAAGACGGATACATTTTTCACATCTTTCAATTAATTTATTTATACCCTCATAAAAAAATGATTTCTCTTTATCTGCAAAATACGCCGGAACTGCCTCCTTGACTTCATCATCGGCAGTAAATTTTTTACCCCGCAGCTCTTTTTTCGTTTTCGGAAACAGGTAATAATCACTCGGGGCCAGGTCTGGGCTGTAGGGTGGGTGATTCACAATTTCGAAGCCCACCTTATGCAGGGCAGCTAACGCAACGCGGCTCTTGTGGACGGGCGCGTTGTCGTGCAAAAGCAGAACACCTTTTGTCAATTTTCCCCGTCTTTTCTCTTTAATGGCTTCTTTTAGTCGCTCTAATATTGAAGCGTAATATTCTCCGGTTATAGAAACACCTTTATCTTTATAATCAATCAACAATATTCCTTCCGAGTCCCAAAATACCGTTGCCATGAGTTTCCCAGCTGATTGTGACACTTTAAATTTCTTGGGAGGTACTGTGCCCTTTTTATGCCACTGCATGGAGTCTTGTTTGGACTCAGGTTCATAATGATGAACCCAAGTTTCATCTCCAGTAACAATTCCACTCAATACACCATCCTTGTCTTCATTACAGAGGTCCAAAAATGCACGCGAACACTCTACGCGCTGTTGTTTTTGCGGCGGCGTGAGCATTCTCGGCACCACTCGGCATGACCTTAGA
>JAVIWB010004083.1:0-53389 GCA_031893035.1 Dermolepida albohirtum | reverse complement strand
CAAGAGACGTTGAACGTCGTTTTTTCGCCTGTGAACAACTGCTCCAGTGGCAAAAAAGGAAGGGTTTTATTCATCGCATCGTTACGAGTGATGAAAAATGGATTCATTACAGCAACCCAAGGAGAACAAAATCATGGGGACTGCCCGGTCATGTTTCTACGTCGTCGGTTCGACCAAATATTCACGGTGCGATGGTTTTGCTCTGTATTTGGTGGGACCAGGGCGGTGTTATTTATTATGAGCTGTTAAAATCGAACGAAACCATCACTGGGGAACGATATCGAACTCAATTGATGCGATTGGGCCGAGCACTGCGCGAAAAGCGGCCACAATACGAGCCGAGGCACGAAAAAGTGATTCTATACCATGACAACGCTCAGCCTCACTTTGCCAAACCCGTTAAAACCTACTTAGAAACGCTCAAATGGGAGGTCCTACCCCACCCGCCATATTCTCCAGATATTGGGCCGTCTGATTGTTACTTGTTCCGTTTGATGGCACATGGTCTAGCTAATCAGCAGTCCGCTCATATGAAGATATCTCAAAGTGGCTTGATTCGTGGATAGCTTCAAAAGACGAACACTTCTACCGTGACGGTGTTCGAGCTCTGCCAGAAAAATGGGAAAAAGTTGTCGCTAGCGATGGGCAATATTTTGAATGATTCATTTGTAAACATTTTTTTCACAATAAAGTTGCATTTTCATCAAAAAAAAACAGCGAGAACTTAGTTGCGTACCTAATATTTTTATATGAACTAGATTACGTAATTCGCAATTCTATTACAAGAAATTAAAAAACGTGGAGTGTTCTGTTGATTTTTAACAAAATATTCTGCAAGCTTCAAGATGAAGTAGATATAGGTTCACAAATTAATTAAGTATAAATTAATTCGAATAATTAGTTAATGGAGTAGGCATTTCAAAACGTATAACAAGATAAAAATATCTTTTCTGTAATATTTAATTTCGGTAGCTATAAGCATATCGTTATTATAAGCGAGTTTTGTTAAAATTTGTGTTCAATATTAAGCGTAAATAATAAGTTTTGGCATAAGCAAACCCCTGACTTCAATTCGACTCTTCCATTCTATGGTTTCTACACAGTGTTTGAGCTCTGACATATATGAATTCGTTTTGATTGTTAATAAAGGATATATAGTGACAGTTTGCCTTTTTTCTTATCCAAACATTTCCATGTATTGGAATTCTAGAATAACTGTTTAATAATTATGTTTGTGGACGGCATCAAAGTTGCTTTAACAGCAGCCTGTAAAGTCTGAGTATTACGTTTCAAATAATCAAATAACCTACGAGGTATAACAATATCTTTCCCGAAATATATCTTTAGGAATATACACGAGAGGTAGGTTAGATGTTTTTGTCGCTTTCAAAGTAGTGCTTGGATATGTATTGACTGATTTAAACGGTATTCCTTGTTCTGGTAACTAATTTTATAAAATATTGTTGAGTATACGTCTCACATTCTGTTGGATATCAGTTATATTTCTTTCAGCGCCTTTTTTAATTATTTAAATAATCAGAAATCATAGGAGTCTAAGAAACCTGAATAAGTAGTACAATCTAACTGGATAACCAATTTTTTTTCTAGAAAGTACTTTTCAATCAGTGCATTGTAACTTGGCGTGTTTTCATTATAAATAGTCCACTTATTGGGTCATAATACGGATTTTTTTTCAAACGGAATTTCATAATTTTTTCAGCACTTCAAAATAACACTGTTGGTAGAGTTTCTAGTCTTTGCTGTGACGTTTTACTTTTGTGTCATATTGGAAGAATCAATTTTTTTCGACCGTAATTGCTTGCAGGAATAGGTGCACTGTAACTTGGTCTATTTTCATGGTAAATGATCCACTTATCGAACTACAAGTCGGATGGTTTTCTTCAAATGGAATCTTATAAGTCCTAGAGTTTGTAGTCTTTGATCTGACGTCTAATTTCTGAGTCGTACTGGAAGAAGCAATTTTCTTCGACCGCAGGAATAGGTGCATTGTAAATTGGCATATTCTCATGGTAAATAGTCCACTTATTGAACTACAAATCGGATCTTTTTCTTCAAATAGAATCCATAATCTCTTCGGCATTTCTAAATGGTATTGTTGATCGATTGTTGTTTCTGTTGAATAAATTCTTCGTGGATTACTTCCTTGTTATCGAAGAAATACATCAGCATGGTTTTAAACTGTGAATTTGGCAAACGTGTTTCTTTGAGAACTTGATAGGTCGTAGAATTTATTGTCTTTGCTTTGACATTTTATTTCAGAGTCGAGCTGGAAGAATCAAGTTTCTTCGGCTGTAATTATTTGTAGAAATAGGAGCGCTGTAACTTAGCCCATTTTCATGGTAAATAATCCACTTATCGGGTTACAATTCGGGTCTTTTTCTTTAAAGGGAATCTCTAATCTCTCCAGTTCTTCTAAACAATGGTATTGGCTAATTATTTGTCTATTTTAAATAAATTCTTCGTAGATTACTTCCGTGTTATCGAAAAAATACATCAGCGTGGTCATAAACTATGAGTTTGGCAATCGCGTTCTTTCGAGATCTTGATAAGCTCTAGAGTTTTTAGTCTATGTTCTGCCGTTTTATTTCAGTGTCGAAATGAAAGAATCAAGTTTCTTCGACCGTCATTATTTGTAGAAATAGGTGCACTGTAACTTAGTCCATTTTCATGGAAAATAATCCACTTATCGGGTTACAATGCGGGTCTTTCACCCAAATGGAATCGCAAATCTCATCAGCTCTTCTAAATAATGTTATTGACAGATTATTTGTCTTTGTTAAATAAATTTTTCGTGGATCACTTTCTTGTTATCGAAGAAATACATCAGCATGGTCTTAAACTCCGAGCTTGACAACAAGACTTTTGAGACTTGGTGTATACGAGGGTTTCTAGTGTTCTGACGTTTTATTTCTGAGTTGTACTTTAAGAACCATCGTAATTGCTTGTAACAGTCGAACTCAAAAGTCCCTTGTAACAGTCGAACTGAAAAGTCCCCGGTCTACCATAGTAAAACACAGTTTTTTGGCATTATCCGGTTTTATTATTCAACATAGTTGCCTTCGAGGGCGATACACCGATTATAGCGTTCTTCCAACTTTTCGATACCATTTTTGTAGTACGAATTGTCTTTAGCCTCGAAATAGGCCTCAGTTTCGGCGATCACCTCCTCATCCCTGCTAAATTTCTTCCCGGCGAGCATTCTCTTGAGGTCTGCAAACAGGAAATAGTCGCTGGGGGCCACATCTGGAGAGTACGGTGGATGGGGAAGTAATTCGAAACCCAATTCACTTAATTTGGCCATTGATTTCATTGATTTGTGACACGGTGCATTGTCTTGGTGAAACAGCACTTTCTTCTTCTTCATATGGGGCCGTTTTTTTGCGATTTCGTTCTTCAAACGGTCCAATAACGCTGTATAATAGTCGCCGTTGATGGACTGGCCCTTTTTAAGATAATCTATGAAAATTATTCCATGCGCATCCCAAAAAACTGACGCCATAACTTTTCCAGCTGACTGTTGCGTCTTTCCACGCTTTGGAGCCAGTTCATCGCGTGCAGTCCACTCGGCTGACTGTCGATTGGACTCTGGAGTATAGTGATGAATCCATGTTTCATCTATTGTCACATATCGACGCAAAAACTCGGTTTTATTACGATTTAACAGCTTCAAACACAGCTCAGAATCATCAACTCGTTGTTGTTTTTGATCGAATGTGAGCTCGCGCGGCACCCATTTTGCACAGAGCTTCCGCATGCCCAAATATTCATGCACGATATGTCCAACACGTTCCTTTGATATCTTTAGGATGTCAGCTATCTCGATCAACTTTACTTCAGGGTCATCTAAAATGATTTTGCGAACTTTTTTGATATTTTCGTTGGTGACAGCCTCTTTGGGTCGTCCACTGCCTTCGCCGTTGATTTTCCTGGCGCAGAGTCCGGAAACTCCTCATCAAGCCATGCTTTTGCTTCAACGGTATTTTTTCCCTTCAAAAAGCAGTACTTTATCAGCATACGAAATTCTTTTTTTTCTATTTTTTTAAATAACAAAAGTAGCTTCACTCTTAACGCAATATCTCAGTAACTAATGGTCGGATTGCTGTCAAATTTTGACACGTTTCGTTTGAAGGTTAGTACTATCTAAAAAACATATGGATTTAATAACAGTAACGCCATCTATGTGTCAGACCGGGGACTTTTCAGCCGACCTGGTAGAAGTAGGTGCATATTTTAGGAAACATCAGGTGGAACATCAAGTCAATACTGCTTCTATTCATCTTTTAAAACCCGAGGCAAAAGCCTTATAGTTTTGCATTCTATTACAATTATGAGCCGTTATGATTGGTATCAGTTTTCTTTAACAAAAAAAATAATAGAATTTACGAATATTCTTATGTTAAACATCTGACAACTGCAGTGTTGCCACAACGCGAAATTTTAGCAACACCCATTACATTCTACTAGAAACTGCATAACTCAGACTGAACTAGCTCAAATTAATACTTTAAACTAGTCAACGTTTCAGTGAAATCATCACACACAATTTAATTATTACCAATTTAATGATTATTTATTAGTTTGCCATCTTTTTAGATTTTCATGTTCCTAAATTTTTCTCCAGCAAACATTTAAACGCAAAAATGCCTACTGAGCCTTGACACTAAACGTTCACACAATGCAAGAAGCGAACTTACCTTGCCAATGGAATTATTTCGCGGTCAGCATACGCGTCATACAAATATTCACTGCAATAACAATACACAAAATGAGTAATTGCCTTCATGTACATACATAAAGTATGGATGAAGAATTATATTGAAACGAAAATGTAATGCAATCAACCTAAGTAATTGGGATGTGTTAAATTCATTTTGGAAACACTTGTTAAAGACCCAACACTTAAATACTTCAAAATTTTAACTAATTTTAATAATAAATATTTAGTATCTTTTCCTAAATTATTCTGAACTGGCATTATCTGTTAGTAATTGTATGTTTTTAATAAAAAGTCCATATATCTCTGATCATAATGTAGATATTATTGTTACACTTCGCACATATTTTTTCATATTTTGACCTGTGTTTTTCTTTCATGCAAATCGGTTTTAAAAGCTTTAAAACTTTAATTATAACGCGATTTAAATTATTTCTTAATTTCGATTTTTCTACTCTCTCATTGGTCAATCTCTAGTTGACCACGGTCGTTACTCTTCGCTCCACTTCTTTAAGAACCCTATCTTGTAAAAGCACAGCCCAGGTCACACAATTTACGGTTGACAGTTGATATTTTACAACACCGTACATGTAGTGCTCACGCTGTTCAGTGCGTATGGCGTTTGTGATATACAACAAGCCCTGTCCAGGAATACACACACGCAAGTATTCTTACGTATATTACTATCCCTGTACATCCTACTTGTGCCACTTACTTACTGTTTCGGCGGCAATTAATTTTCTTTTTATATATCGTTTTCGTTTATTATTTTTAATATATACAAAGCTTTAAGTTTTTAAAATTTAATCTATTTAAATAAAATTGTAATGATAACTTCTTCGCACATATTTTTTCATATTTTGAACTGTGTTTTTCTTTCATATAAATCGGTTTTAAAAGCTTTAAAACTTTAATTATAACGCGATTTTAATTATTTCTTAATTTTGACTTTTCTACTCTCCCATTGGTCAATCTCTAGTTGGTCACGGTCGTTACTCTTCGCTCCACTTCTTTAAGAGCCCGATTATGTAAAAGCACAGACCAGATCACATAGTTTACGGTCGACAGTTGATATTTTACAACATCGTACATGTACTGTTCACGCTATTCAGTGTGCATCGCGTTTGTGATATACAACAAGCCCTGTCCAGGGATACACACACACACACCCAAGTATTGTATATCCTACTTCTGCCACTTATTGTTTTGGCTGCAATTAATTTTCTTTTTATATATTGGTCAATCTCTAGTTGATCACCGTTGTTACTCTTCGTTCCACCGACTTCTTTAAGCGTTTGCACAGGCCAAATCACACAATTTACACAGTTGATATTTTACAACACCGTACATGTAGTGCTTACGCTGTTCAGTGCGTATGGCGTTTGTGATACACACACACACACACCCAAGTATTGCATATCCTACTTCTGCCACTTATTGTTTTGCTGCAATTAATTTTTTTTTTATATATTGCTTTCGTTTATTATTTTTAACATAATTCAAAGCTTTAATTTTTTTAATTTAATCTATTTAAATAAAATTGTAATGTTAACTTCTTTATTTTTTCTTTATACTAATATTTACTTTTAGATTTCTTCATGTCCTGGACTTTGGATCTTCATTATGAATTAATTTATTTTTTTTGCATTACTGTAACGCTATAACTAGGCCGAAACTTTATCATCGACCCCACTTATTTTCACACTTCAACATCAACAATAAGTTGGCTTGACAACGTGCAGTAATTTTTATCTTACGTTCAATGCATATTGCTATGCTATTGCTAAATTTTAAAAGAAACCTGTCAATGTAAGCGAATCTAGCAACCTTTGATAAATAAACTAGTTTCAATCCACAAAATATCAAACGTTTACTTAAAAAAACTATTATTCCACGTTTAATAAAATAGTTTGTTTAAAAAAAGCCGGTCAAAATTTGCGAAATGTGTAAAAAGCTATTTGTTGTGCGATGATTGTTCATTGTGAATGTTCACAAATTTCATTTGCATAATGTAAACGTGAACGTGCCACATATTAACTTGTTTTTAGTTTAGGTTAAGCATCATTTACTTGTTGTAATTTTAATTGTACATTGTAATTACATTTTACAATAAAATATAACCTAAAAAATGTTAGATTTTAATGGAGGCTGTGGCCCTTAATTGATTTAATCAGTTTAGGTTAAGCATCAGTGACCTATTGTAATTTTAATTGTACATTGTAATGACATCTTACAATAAAATATAACCTAAAAAAAAAGTTAGATTTAATAGAGGCTGTGTCGTTAATTGAATTAATCAAAAAAAAGTAAATAAAACCCTTTGCCACATCAATGTTCGTATTCTATATACGTTTTTCGACAACTAAGTTGTCATTATCAGCTAATAATGACAAGGGCGCACTTGGATCCGCGGTCAAATTCACACAAAAATAACTGTTTTAGTCTTAAAAATATTAGCAAAGTATTAACTTCTACATCCCATGTGAAAATCAGTGTGTATTTGGTTTTTATCGGAAAAAGGTGCTCGGAGATATCCTGTCCGAGTTTTACCGTGGATTCAGGCGCAACACTGTGATTAATTATCTGCTGGAGATGACAACTTAGTTGTCGAAATACGTATATAAAATACGTACAATGATGTACTAAGAGTTTATATTTAACTTTTTGATTATGAGAAAATTAAACAGTACCAACGCTGGATGCAAGTCTTGGGTGCGTATAACTGAAGCCGAGAGTGCGGTGACAGCAGTAAAGGTGAAACAATTTGTAAAAATAGCGGGAAAGACAAAGATTGATAAGACAAGAAATGGCGACATCAGACAGCCGCTAAAACAAGAGGATATATTAAGGAAGAAAACAAGAGAATATTGAACTGGTTTGGACACGTAAAAAGAATGGCCAGCAACTAACTGACGAAAAGAGTAATGATCCAAAGACAGGAAGGAAAAGGAGGAGAGGGAAACCGAGAAAGACATGGATACAACAGATAGAAGAAATGGTAAAGCGAAAACACTAAATGAAATGAAAATGCTAGTCAGCAACCGGAAAAACTGAAAGAGATAGGTGAAAGAATGAACAGAGAAGAAATCCGCCGCCCTCACGAGGCAAATGGAATAAAAGAAGATGAAGAAAAAGTCAGTGTACGGTACATTCACATTTCGATCAGGCAAATCAAATTTAGGAACATTCACTATAGTTTTATTGTACATTTCGCATTTTTCGAGCGGTTTGTTTGAGTGAATTACTTTATTAAATAGTAAATACAATTCTTAAAGTTGTTTCTTGATATTTTCCAATTTAAAACAAGTTTATCCATCAAAGGTTGTCGATATTCCCTACAGTACATTAACATCGACAAATTGAAAATAGAAATATCTACATTATGATCAGAAGTATAAAAAACTCACGGTATGTCAGTGTATTTTGCAAACGTTCGAATAAATTACATGTCTAGAATAGTATTGGTAACAACATACATGCACTAGCATGAAGCATACCGCTGATGCTGAGCAAATGCACCGAACAAGAAGACTGGATTTGATTTATTTTATTTTACATTTAAGGCGGACTTTTTTCAATAAATATTTTTCTTATAACAACTATATGTTAGCCTCCACACAAAGAATATGTCATTAAAAAATAACTCGGACGTTTCGTCTTTAAAAATTCGTATATCTTTTAATTTTGTCGCTAAAATAAGGAAGGTTTATTGGTGATATACACATTCTAACACGACTTATACGTCAACAACTGGAATATGTGACACAACATACAACCCTCCATATATTTTCTCTTCCTAAAATAAACAAAACTACTTAAAAAAGCAAAAAATTGTTAAATAACCTTGACCAAAAATCATTTTCATTAATTTTTTTCCGATTGTCGAACTGAATCATAAATCTTTTTGAGTATCACGACCACAATCATTCCATGGCTTTGTAACTAAACCTTTCTGATCGTAAGAGAAGAACTAGAATTGAGTTTATTTCTCAACACCAACAGATATTGGGAGAGGTACCAATCATCCCGAAGATGAGAAATTATTTAAAACACTGACCCAAACGTGGTTCGAACCGTCTATTTCTCTGGACAATTAAGTTCTGTGTCTAGCATTCTTACCATTGGGTTACCGCGAAATACTCATTCTTGTTGGTTCCGGAGCAATTTTGTACAAAAATTGAAAGCTGCTTCCTTTATAATTGAAAAAGGTTGTCTGTTGCAGAAACATGACATCGAAAATTAAATTTTTGACAATATTACGCGAAGTTGAGAGGTGCAACAATGATGGATAAGTTATTGAAGAAGCTATATTCCATATACCATCAAAAATACGAAGAGGTATTGTCAAGTACTTAGTCTACCTATACTATATAAAACGCCATATTATTTCAAAACAAAATTTTATTCAACATAATCTGCTTTTAGACTCATTTAGCAGTGATGTTCATGGAATAATTCTAAGCCCATTGGAAAAATTCTTGGTTTCGGTTTGCAAACCACATCTCAATTGCACATAAAGCTTCGCCATTTGTCATTCAAATGTTTTTCTTGTGTCTTCTTTTAAAAATAAAACCTCATTTCTTTACGAATAATTTAGTGAGTGCTTTTACTTTTGCAAAATCTGAAAGTTACATCCATTTCAAACTGAGATCTTTGATCGATCCTATAAATCGATACTAAGCGGTTATACTTTCAATTCTGAGCACATATAAAAGATCTTTGCTTTGGTTTGAAAACTACTTTTCAACGGCTTATATGACTTCGCCATTTATCTTTCAAATGTTTTTTGGGTTTTGGAATCAAAAAATAGTATGATGTTGCTAGATTGGGACAATAAAGCAGGTGGTTAACCAATACGAAACCAACTTCATTAATTTTTTGTAGTGCGATCAACTTCTTTGAAGAAGCACTGTTCTGTAAAAACAAGACACTTTTGTTAAGTTTTAGGCTGCGTTTTCCTGTTGAACAATATGAAACACACGTTACGCTCGCTCTCTCTAATACTTTTCATAATTTAGAAGAATGATTTTTAATTGAACATCAATTGGTGGTCATAATTAGGTTTTTCCTGTTTTTCTTTTTAAAAATAAACCCCCATTTCTTGACGAACAATTTACTGCTTTCGTTTCTGTAAAATCTAAAAATTTTGCAAAGCTACGTCCATTTCAAACTAGGAACTTACTTTTGAATAACCCTATATATCGATGTTAAACGGTTAACCCTTCGTTATAACTAGACTAGTCATTTTTTCCCAGCGCGACAGGTCAGTATCGGTTGTAGTAAGTATGTATTTACGTACCGCCAATCAAATGTGAGCTAAACGAATATTTATAATCGGCGAGGCATAAAATAAAAAATTTTCAAATTTCTGAAACATTTATCTTGTTTATAGCTGTTACGTAGCGCGACGTGGATAGTTTTAGTGAAAAGTTTGCACCATTATGAATGCTTTCCCCATTTGTCTCTGTCAACAAAGTTTGCTGTGATGAAAAAAATGCTTTCTTATATCTTGAGGAAGACTTTCGACATTTATTGATGCGCATAATTAAAGTAATCTTTGGAAATAGTTAATCTGGTAAAATCAAAATCTTTGTTTACAACACTCTCGAAGTTTTTTAAAACATTGATATTTATTACGTCACTTATATATAGCACATAGCAGCGATTGTACATCGAATTCAGAACTACTGTTTTACGTATTACCAAGTTTAAATTCAAAACTTTTTATTTTGACGAAAATCTCAATTTTTTCAAAGAGGTATACTCGTAAAAATTGGCATTTTTCGAAAGTTATTGTAATATAACAAATGCTCGTGTGCTGACATTTTCGAAGGCCCTACAAACGATTCCGTTGTCAAAATTTATCTAACTCTTTTAATTTAGCCCTGACAGGGTGAGATCCTTGAAAAACCATGTCAAAATGCAAATTTTTAAATATGTACGAGGCGTGTTTTTTTAAGTAAGGTACGAATCGCCCTCCCCACCGTAAATGCGGTAGCCTAAGGTCAAAGCCTGCGAAGGACGCGGCATACTGACAGAGAAAATTTTGCTACTCCATGACAATGCAAGGCCTTACACCACAACTCAGATCCGAGCTTTATTGGACTCTTCCGGTTGGGAACCGTTGAACCACCCCACCTGCATCCCCGACCTTGCGCCTAGCGATTTCCATCTTTTCCGCTATCTCAAGCATTATCTCGGCAGCAACAACGATGACGAAGACGTGAAAATGGCCGTGACCTTTTGGTTATTGGAGCAGGCGGGAAATTTCTATGAAGAGGGTATTCAAAATCTAGTTGTAAGGCTTGATAATTTGATAAGTGTTTAAACAGACTTGGCAGCTTTGTTGAAAAATAAAGAAATGTATGAAGAATGAAAATAAATTTGGTTTTTGAAAGTTTTATTTCGTTTGCTTTTTATTTTCAAACGGCCCTTACTTCAAAAACACGCCTCGTAAATAAATTATCTTCAAGTTCTGAATGATTTTGCTAGAAATAGTAGAAAGCTCGCATTTTGCTAGTTCAGAATTACTGTTTTACGTATTACGAAGTTCAAATTCACAACTTTTTATTTGACGAAAATCTCAATTTTTTCAAAGGGGTATACTCGCAAAAATTTGTATTTTTCAAAAGTTTTTTCAAATTAACAAATGCTCGTGTGCTGGCATTTTCGAAAATCTTAGAAACGATTCTGATACCAAAATTTATCTAGCCCTTGTAATTTAGCCCTGACAGAATAAGATCCTTGAAAAACCTTGTCAAAATACAAACTTTTGAATATGTAAATGGATTATCTCCAAGCTCTGAATGATTTTGCTAGAAATAGTGGAAAGTTCGCATTTTGCTAGTTCAGAACTACTGTTTTACGTACAACGAAGTTCAAATTAAAAACTTTTTATTTCGACGAAAATCTCAATTTTTTCAAAGGGGTATACTCGCAAAAATTTGTATTTTTCAAAAGTTGTTGTAAATTAACAAATGCTCGTGTGCTGACATTTTCGAAGGTTCTAAAAACGATTTTGATGTCAAAATTTATCTAACTCATTTACTTCTATGTACCGCGCTGTGTAATACGTAACATTTACACTGTCCATCTTGCACAGGCACGTATGAATTTGTTACCTAAATCTCCCATTGCATTTCTGTACGGTCCTTATCAGCACAACCTTTGCGATATTTTCAACTGTTCACGAAGTAATTTGTAGAATGTTGTTAATTTATAAATACTATTTTTTTGTATTTAAGTTTTTGTTACATTTATGTAACATTTATTATATTTTTGTTATCGCTTGATTAACCAGTTAAGGTTGATGTATAACCCCTTTCCACATTAATTTTCGTATTCTGTATACGTATTTCGACAACTAAGTTGTCATCATCAGCAGATAATTAAACAGTGTCGCACCTGTAAAACTACGGCAAAAACCCGCACGAAACAAATCCCGTACGCGATATGTACCGTCGAAAGCCAAAACGCACACTGAATATTCGTTTCACATAACTTTAAAGAAAATAGTATTCTAGTTTCAAACTATCCTAAAATAAGGTACTTACATTGCTTTTCAACACCCTCCCTTGTCTATCGTATAAGAGGTCAAAGAGAGATGAGTTATGGGTAGAATGATTTAAATTTTTTGTTAGTTTTAAATGTAAATCATATTAAAATTATGTGAAACGAATATACGGTGTGCGTTTTGGCTTTCGACGGTACAGATCGTGTACGGAACTTGTTTCGTGCGGGTTTTTGCCGTAGTTTTCCAAGTGTGACAATGTTTGATTATCTGCTGATGATGACAACTTAGTTTGTCGAAATACGTATACAGAATACGAAAATTAATGTGGAAAGGAGTTATACATCAACCTTAAGTGATTAAGTTAATCAACCACAGGCTCCATCAAAATTACCACCGTTTAATTAATCAATTATGGTATCGCATAGCAGATCCTGACCTGTAGTATCCGGACAAATGACAAGTCTAGTTACAACGTTGAGAGTTACTGTGTATTGCTAGGGTACATCGTGTATGTTTGCAATATTTAACGGCAAAAATATATCAAAGAAAATTTATTTTATTGCGACATAAGTTTGTATTTTATCAGAAATACCGTTTACCTTTGCTTAATTACTTTCATTTTATACGAAAGAAGAACAGATACGTCCTATTTTTTAAGTGCCATTAGTGAAAATATAAATTACTTTTAAGCTTGTCTACTACAAAAATGTCGAGAATATATTAGTAAGTTTTTAAAGAAAATGTATCTAATGCCTTATTGTTAATTATGCTGCCATTCTCTTGCAATTCGCTGCCATTCGTATCGGCTTTTAAAAACAATTTCTTAAATGAAATGAATGTC
Source organism: Dermolepida albohirtum (assembly GCA_031893035.1). Classification (NCBI taxonomy): domain Eukaryota; kingdom Metazoa; phylum Arthropoda; class Insecta; order Coleoptera; family Scarabaeidae; genus Dermolepida; species Dermolepida albohirtum. The sequence continues at coordinate 40,300 of JAVIWB010004083.1, read as the reverse complement.
TGTGGACTAGTGTAACAATCACAACACATCAGGCACTAACATACAACGGAAACACTTAAACTTGCCCAACACTCATCACACAAAGTCTACCACCGAAGGCCGTTTACTACACAATATTCTTTTATTCAAAAAAAATCGTTCATTTAAACCTCAATACTTACGATTCACCGGCGTAGGCGTACGGATCGTATTTTTTGTACAAAGACGCCAATTTCACGGATAATATGATAGTTATTGTGAATACCAGTAGCGACCAAAATAGTACGAACCAAAACCCGTTCTGGACGAAAATAAAAACGTTTTAATTGTTGATTGTGATGTAGATTAAATGTACTTACAACTGGAGAAAGTATCCTGTCGCATGTTGAAGTGAGCGTGGCGTTAAATACGTTACTTAAAGGTCCACATTGGCCTATGTGTTCGCCGACATATTCGACAACTCGGTCTAAATAACCTACGACCTGGGATCTGATTCCTAATGTGAAGTTACTGGCGATCTAAAAATAAAGACACAATTGCTACGTGTTTTATTTATTTCTAAACTTAATGTACAAATAAATAAATAGAGGGGCACCACTAGTTATGGAAACATCTTGTGGAGATTTAACATGGGTCGGTTGTGGAGGTTACGAGGAAGGTTCAAAAGGTATATCGACAGGTTTTAGACAGATCATCAACAGCTCTGAACTGATAATGAACAGTATTGTGTGCTCATAACACCTTCACTTATAACCTACGACCTGGGATCTGATCCCTAATGTGAAGTTACTGGCGATCTAAAAATGAAGAGACACTTGCTACGTGTTTTATTTATTTCTAAACTTAATGTACAAATATAAATAGAGAGGCATCACTAGTTGTGGAATCATCTTGTGGAGATTTAACATGGGTCGGTGGTAGAAGTTACGAGGAAGGTTCAAAAAGTATAGCAACAGGTTTTAGACAGATCATCAACAGCTCTGAACTGATAATGAACAGTGTTCTGTGCCCATAACATCTTCACTAAAACCACCATATTTACGATCATACCCCGTATACAAATTTTAATTCCATCTGCATGTTTTTTTCGTAGATGTTTCTTTTTATATTTAATTTTTAATTGTTTTCTTTTCCTTGGCCGAACGTTGGAGAAAGATCTCATCGCATACTCACTCGCTTATGCCTGAATTGGGGAAAAAGTGCAACACGGATTATTCTGCATTTAGATGTATTATCTGTTATATTTTACTGTGATTAGCCCTCTCTCAATTAGCGGAATTTTCTGATTAAGGAGTGCATTCTTACTCTGTTGGGACGAATTAATGGTTGCACGTTTTTTTCTTTTTTTCGAGTCCATATAAGAGAGGAAGGAAATAAAATTAATGCAAGGTGGTTTCTATTTGTTTTTTTTATTTTTTTCTCGTTTGCCTTGGAGTTATTCGAAAAAGTTAATTGTCTTAGAAGAAAGGACCTGTTCGTAAGGGAACATTAGAGGGACGTTCACCGTCGAATCATTCTCCAACAGCCGTACAAAAGGTCTAACTGATCTATATTTCTTTCGTTGTTCGTTTAATATATCCACCATCATCATCTCATCACCCTCATATCCACCATATACCATAACCATCTGGTCAGGGAAAAAGTTGTTTATTAGAAGTCTCTCAAAAAAAAAAAAAAAAAACTCTTAAACCAGTATTTTTAACACTTTTACTGTCGCACGTAGGATGTTTCGTCTAGAAAACTGTTTTTATTTTTCTTTTAATCGTAATAATTCAATATGAAACATTTCGTAATCATTTCGTAAAAGTAGTTGTTTTTTGTTGTGATGTCGAAAGTTCCAAATTATACAGGTGATAATTTTAGTAATGGTCATGTCCATTCTACAGAAGTAATTTTTGATTAAGCAATGTAATTTCTCCTTTTTTCTATTATTATTGACTGCTAATGCAACTGATTTTTGTGAATCATATATAGGTATATTTCGGCATAAAAAATATTTGTCGTGAAGTTTAATGTATATAGAAGATTAGTAATATCTTCTTTTTGTGTATGTATTGTTATTTTCGCCTGTAACCTCCTTTGCCACCTGCATATTGGATAATACCTAATTTTAGCAAAATCGTGACCCGTCTTCAGTGTTAGTCGGCGTTTAGGAATTCTTAATACTGTGGCGTCCACATACCATCTCTATTAGTTTGAATCCATCCTTATATCTCAAGCCCGGGTGGAATTCTTGAACGCGTTTAAAGATATATTCGCGAGGAGTAGCAAGCCACTCATTTGTATATTGTTTTTTTTTACCTTCTACACGTCGTAACAGAAAAAGGACAGTTTTGAACTGATAAAGAACAACACTGATCTTGAAGTTAAGTTTTAAATTTTAAAACTGTAAACCGAACCAAGACGAACTTCGAATATATATATATATATATATATATATATATATAGCAAGATGTGTAATCTATGGAAATAAAAAAATACCTATTTTCTTATAAATTTAGGGATATTTTACTACCAACCCCGGACCGTTATCTTGGATTACTTAGGACAAACAAATCTATGTCAAAATACTTACGGCGGCTAATAGCTGTGTTCCATTCTGTTGTAAATAAGTTTCGGCCTTTTCGACCTCGTCTATCAATTCAATAATGGCTTCTCTGAATGAAGTTTTTCCAAATTTCAAGTTTTGTTCCATATTCCTGGCGATGTCCTGCACATGAAAATGGTATTTAAAAATATCTTTATACCATCGTATAAAAGGTTAAATACACGGGATATTTTAGCCAGTTGGTATAGGTTTATCATTATAGCCAAAAAAAAAAAAATAAAAGTGAAATAAGAAATTATGACAAAATACTCTGTATATAATGTACTTTCTTTGAGAGCAATTTTTAATATTAGGAATAATGTGTTCATGTCCGTTTTCGATAGCTTTCGGTAGCAGAGCATCTGTAGATGCCCTGACTTTGTTGATAGCTACAATGCTACGTACGATATATGCCCGTCATATAAGTCGATGGTTGATATAAGTCCAGCATTTAAAGTAAATATATCCATTATTTTCAAGCATTTTTTTAAATATTCGTTTAGTTTCTTTTTATGCTTTATACAATGATTATTTTATATTCACAAACTTCTAAATATCTGAACATTTAACTTTTTAGACTGAAATATACGTAGCGATGACTTAACTAACAACTCACAATCAGTTTCTCCGCATTTTCCGTCATAGGAACTACCAATTTCTCCTGATAAGTTTCCAAGTGTAACCTGCTGACTTGCAAATTTGTTTTAATATCTTCCGGAACCATCCTGCGATTTACGGCCTCTAATACGACATCCAACTGCTTCACGAGATACATCAAATCTACTTTGGTTAAATTGTCGTCCAGCTGAAACAGAACAGAATTTTTCGTTTCGAAATATTAACGCTGAAGAAATTTAAATACAGACAACTGAGATTTTAAAGTGTGGGATGCGTTAAAAGATTGTCAAAATTAGATCTGGTGATTGACCAATTGAATTACTTCTATTATTATTCTTTTTCATGTTTTTCTTATTCCAATTGCGTTAAATTAAAAATTGTTTCCTCGATGAATCCACCAGAAACTTATTTATAATTACGCCTGGCATCTTCGAAGGTAATACAAAAAGTTTTCGATAGATGGCGTTAGGCGTCATTACACGTAGCATCTATGAAGGTAATATAAAAAGTTTTCGCTAGATGGCGTTAGGCGTCATTACACGTAGCATCTACGAAGGTAATACAAAAAGTTTTCGATAGATGCGTTGGGCGTCAAGATAAACAATAGCTTTGCAAAGTACTGGTATTTCAAAAAAAAAAAAGATAAAATTAAAATATTATTTTTTAAAGTAAAAAAGAAGATCGGAATAATATGCTTTTTGCTTAGTTTCACCAGGCTTATTTTTATTCCAAATTAAAAAGGGATTTCGGAAAAAACACTAAAATTATTGACAGTTTCATGTTGAATATACATATGTTCAAGTGGGGAGGAAATCTCCACTTCTGGATATGCATTCAATCCTGAATTCAATTCCACAGAGGCTACAGCTTTGTCTTCAAACCAATACCTATCAATTTCAGCATTTACATTAATTATAGTTATTATTGTTATTTTCATTAGACTTAAATAAAACTCGTACTTTTTTATACGATGTTGCCAAATCTACACTTCGTTTAAGCAATTCTTATGACTTAACTAATGACAATACAACATTTCTGTATTAGGATTGTCGACTTAAGGAATTTATCATAGAATTGTTCTACCTAACTTCTGACTGTTAACCCTATACAGGGCTCGGTCATATAATTTTGTTTTGACTTTATTATCCTTAATTTCGAAATATACAAGTATCTCGTCAGGTAATAATTTCATACAATTTTACATTTAGAATCTGAAAATAATTTTGATTTTTGAAAATTTTCTTTCGTTTGGTTTTTATTTTCAAACGGCCCTTACTTAAAAAACACGCCTCGTATAATCTCCGTAGCTTCATATAAACTATAACCTAGAACTTACCACCGTGGTGAATCGATCAAAATTAATATTCGAAATATTCGAATCGGCTAGCTCATGCAACTTTTCTTTCGCCTCTTCCGAAAGTATCTCCACGTTAACCGGGATATTTATGTTATTTTGCAAATCGCTCAGGGCACTCTCAATATCAAATTCGTCCAAGTAATTCCTGATCTTATCCAGGTCGATTCTATTCTGAAGCCTGAAAACCGTATACGCACTTCTATTCTGATGACAATCGGTCAAGACCTGCTTGATTGTCACGTCCAATCCGATGGCGTCTTCAAACAAGAAGTGTTGATCGATTAAGGCGACCACCTTGCTGGATTCGTATTGTCGCAAAGAATCGCAAGCTATGCGCTGACTGAACACGCCCACTATGAAAAAGACGATAGTTACAACTGTGAGAATGATTCCGGTGAGGAATATTATGCAGACACCGCTGAAATGAAAAATAATAAAATGTTTTTGAAAATGGTAAATTAACAGTAATAGAATAAGCTTACTACATATTTTAATTATGCTAAAGAGTTTAATTTCACTACTGATTAAGACATCTTCGTTGTTGAAATACGTTCGCAATGTTTGAGCTTAAATTTTGTTAGAGACTGTGGTCATTTGATTAATCGAAAAAGGTAAAAAAGCCCTTGTCACATCAATATTCGTATTCTGTGTACGTATTCCGACAACTAAGTTATCATCATCAGCAGGAATTAATCAGTATCGCACTTGAATCCCCGGTAAAGCTTACACAGAAAAATGTGCGAACTACTTTAGCCGAAGACCAAACACAGACTGTTTTTCACGAGACACTAATAACATTTACATTTGACAATTAAGAAAAGTGTATACAATTAGAGCTACTTCAAAATTTCATGGCCAATTCGACCGTGTTTTTTTGAACATGCGCTAGTTTAAGATGTCTAATTATTGAACTACATACTTATATTACGTGGGTTGTCTCTTAAGTTTTGCAATATAAAACTGGAATAAAATAATAGATAGCTTTTAAAGACTTCGTTGTTTTTTCGATGTATTCTCCACGAAGATTAATGCACTTTTGCATGCGCTCGAACCAACTCTGGAACCAGTCGTTCCACTCGTTTGTTGGTACAGTTGGTACTCGTTTTAATTTTATTTTTCAACTAACTTGTCAACTTTGACAGTTCATTGTAGCTACAACACTACACATATCACACTGAAACTTTAGATTTAGGTTAGCTACAGATGGAGGTTAATTTTTAGTGCTGACATTTCATTAGTGGCACCCTCTATGTCACACTATGCAAAACTTAAAAGACGTCCCTTGTATTATCCTATTAGATTGTAAATCTTACCACATCAAACACTGATTTCCTACTCCCTTATTGCAACAGTCCTCACTGTAGGGGTCCGTTTTCTTCCCACATACACCACAGATGAGTCCTATTGCTATACAAAGTGTTACTGCCAGCAAGACGCAGCTTATACCAATTCCACCGTAGTACATGTATGGTGCATATTCTGTGATATATCGTTCGCCATCGTTCAAAAAAGGACCCGCATTCTTGTGCATGTATGTGGATATGTCTTTCAAAACTGAATGTATTTCCCCGACACTGGCGCTGATCTCTTTACCTATAGTTTAGGAACATGTTTAATAACTCGATCATTCAATTTTCTCTGCGATTTAAGTCTTTCAGTTACAAAAACAGAAATTTATTTTATTATCATTGTTAAGTAAATATAACAACAATAATAATATATTTAATTCAAGCTTGTAATCTACAATATCTATGTGTAAGATAAATTAGCGTGTGGTAATGGTTATTTATATTGTATGTAGATGGCAGTACTTAATTTACGCAAATAATTATAAATATACTATTGTGTGTATCACTACTAATTCAGTGGTGGCAAATTGGATGAATTACCACGCAGAAATAGACGATACTGCTTACTATATTGCAGGTGTACCCTTTACAAACACTCCGATTTGTTATTGCACTTCTAAGGTTCACCTACTACGACTGAATCGATGATAATAACTAGAGTTGGGATGTCTTCCCGCGAACCAGGTTCGTACTGAGTACGTAGCGCCCCCCACCAGTGTAATATAATAAAACAGATGAAGTGTAGAATTATAAACTAGTACCGAGCGGATCTTTATATAAGGCAAACGTATAATTATTAAGTATGACGGACGCGTGTAAGGGAAAAACGAGACCATTGGTTGATGTAGTGCGAAAGTTTGTTAATGAATTTCCCGATTTATATTATAATGGTGCCAAAATATAGTATAATGTTTGTGATAAACCGTTGATGTGCTGGCCCAAACGCGACTGTAAAAATCATCTAAATGAAACTATCCGAGAGTCTAGTAACTTTTTAGTTTTCATTTTTCACCGATTCGAGAATTTTCGTGAATATCTCGAGAACGGGATGAGTTATCGTGTTGCGATGTCGAAATTCATAATCTTCGGGGCCTAATACATTAGATAGGGGTCTCAAAATGGCGAATATGTCACTTCAATTTTTCGGACTTTTAAATTTCATCGTTTGTGGTTCAAAAAAATTGCTAAATGTTCAAATGTCCATAACTTCCACATTTTTCATCCAATCGCCGTGAACTTTTTACTAAATATCGAGGAAAAAGTATTGATTAAGATACATTTCACTTAATATCAAAGCTCCTCAGTTGACCTAACCACGACTACAAGTTGTACGCACATAGGAGTTACTCATTTCTAAACGATATCACAATATTTATAGTAAAAGAATTATATTTCCATCTATTAGATTGAAATGAAACTATCCGAGAGTCCAGTAACTTTTTATTTTTCGTTTTCCATCGATTCGAGAATTTTCGCGAATATCTCGAGAACGGAACGAGTTATCGTGTTGTGGTCTAGAAATTCATAATCTGCATGTCTTAATACATTAGGTAAGGGCCTCGAAATGACGAAAATCGATACTTCGATTTTTCGGACTTTTATATTTCATCGTTTGAGGTTTAAAATTTTCAAATGCCCATAACTTCCATATTTTTCATCCGATCGCCATGAACTTTTTACAAAATATCGGGGAAAAAACTATTTTTGACAAAAAAAATTGCTAAATCTTCAAATGCCCATAACTTCCATATTTTTCATCCGATCGCCATGAATTTTTTACAAAATATCGGGGAAAAAACTATTTTTGACAAAGTACTAATTAAGATGCATTTCTTTTTACACCTTAGTTGACCTGACCACGTCCACAAGTTGTACGCACATGGGGATTATTCATTGCTAAACGATAACACGAAATATACAGTAAGAGAATTATATTTCCACCTATCGGATTGAAATGAAACTATCCGAGAGTCTAGCAGACTTCGATCTTTGTATTATTATTTTTAATAATAACTTTCCCTATTCCAAAAGAACACTCTGTATGATATACGTAGTTTTTAATTTTGGGGAAAGTGACTTTCATAAATTCTAGCTTTAGCTTTTTATAAAGCTAAAGCTAGATTTATGATTTATTTATAAAAAGTCACTGATGAAATGTATTTTCATCCATATTAAATCTAATTCTTCTGAATCGATTTGTTCAAATTTATAAGAAATGAATAACGTAAAATTATTAACTGCATAAAACAATTGACTACATGGATTAAAGTACTAAAAAAAAAGATAATAAAACAATTAATTAGGCATTGAAAAGATACTCTATCGAACGTGTAAAATTCAAGTGATTAACGGTAATTCTTTTTGATAACATTTTTCCTCAATAATTCACGTCTCTCTTATCTCCAATTATCTCTGTTATTGATTTAAAGCTAGCAAGTGTACCTGTGGTTTCTTTACATGTTTACAACACGTTTTAATCGTATAAAATTCGACTGGGTAATACCTGCTCGAATAATCGCATCGCGAACAGTATCCAAGCTGGTCGAAACGGTCTGTCTAATTCTTTCCTCGATATTCGTCAACTTTTGTTGACCCTCCTCGACACTCGCCTCTAAATCTCCATCCATTACGGCTTCTAACTCGTTCATTTCACTTGTAACATCCGGTAACTGTAAGTTAATTTCAAGAAATTAATAAACACATGTATCGTGTACGTTTAATACTTTTAAAAATGTACAGAAATTAATGAATGTACAGGGGGTTTACATATTTTTCGCTTTTGAAAAGAAATTTTATTTGGGGTAATTTAGCATTTATCTGTTGAAAGGTGTTATTTTGGGAGAATGGAGTATAGTTTCTGATCAAACTAAAGAAACAAAGTACTTATTTTTGTATATAGTTCCTTCCCAATCTTACACATTTATTCCAATGATGTCCAAGATTCTTTATACCATTCGCACACTAGACAGCAGTTTCAGACATTACTTTGTCGTTTGAGCCAAATTTCTTTTTAAATTGAAATCTTTTCAGATTTACGAGAAGTTGTTAAGGGCTAAAATCGATGAATACGGTATACAGTTGCTACCATAAAAAGGTTTACGATCTAAACCACAAGTTTTGGTCCGTATTTTTATTTATTTCATTGGCAAAAACGAACAATGCTGTGCGCAGTGTGTACCACGAGTTTCTTTACATTGTCGACCTGATAACATAAAGCTTCAATACTGCATTCTCTCTTTCGCGTTTTATTCAAAACATAAACATGTTGAAATAACACATTGTCGTTTACTCAAAATACTGTTGTGGTTCAGTATTTGTTCTTGAAGTAATCCTTTGCTGCGACTTGTTTTAAATGTTCGGTAAATTAGATGAGTGCATTGCAAATAGGTGAGCAAAAACGATAGTTGAATGAATGCATTTGCATGGACTGAATGCATTAATATATATTATTAGTTAGTATTTGATGTATTAAAAAATGCAATACAAAGTTTAAACGTTAAAATTCGTGTGACGGTGGCATCAAACATTAGTGGAAAACTATATATCAATATTGAAGGAATGCTATTTAAGATACATATTAATGAAGAAATACAATTTACAAGGTTGTTCGATAACTTTCGTCGTTCCATAAGAAAAACGCGATTTTATGGTTTGAAATACATTTTATTATTCAACATAACCTTCCTGAACTTCGATACACTTATTCCAGTGATCTTCTAATTTCTGGATTCCATCCCTGAAGTGAGAATTCGAGAGACTGTCGAAATACGCCTCCACGACTGCTATTACCTTTTCGTTCGATGAAAATCGTTTTCCACGCATGAATTTTTTGAGATGTGAGAACAGCCAGAAGTCAGAAGGAGCTAAATCTGGCGAATAGGGTGGATGTTGCAGCAATTCGTACTTTAATTCGTTGATTTTTGCGATGGTGTTTTAGCTGTGTGAGAGGGTGCGTTGTCTTGATGAAAAATGATTTTTTTCTTCTGTAAACCAAGTCTTTTCTTGCAAATATTTACATCCAGCTTGTCCAAAAGGTTGCAATAATAACTTGAGTTTATTGTTTTACCAATTTGGAGGTAATTCACGAACAAAATTCCTTTTGCATCCTAAAACATTGAGGGCTAACACCTTCTTGGCCAATTTCGGGACCCTAACTCGCCGAAATACCAGGTTCATACCACTCCTTAGCCTCTTTTTTTGATTGAGGATCATGGTGGCAGACTTAAATCTCATTCATAGTGATGAAACGAAGCACAAAATTATATTTATTCTTTCTAAAACGCTTCAAATGTTGCTGAGAAAGTCGCATTCGGATGTGTTTTTGTTTCATTGTTAACGAATGCGGCACCCATTTTACACAGAACTTTCTGAAACTCAAAACATCAGCCAAAATATTGCTCACACTGCCTAATGAGATTCCTAGGGCTTCTACTAAATCTCGCTCGGTTAATCGACGATCTTCCAAAACCATATCCTGTATTTTTGCTACAATTTCTGGTGTTTATGCACTTTTTGGATGTCCTTCAGGTGTATCGTCTTCAAGATTTGTGCGACGTTTAAATTCAACAACCCATCTTTTTACTGTTCTAAGTGAAGGTCAAGAGTCCTTATATTCTTTTAGCAATCGTTCATGGATTTGCTTTGGTGCTACCACCTTCCGAAAATAAGAATTTTATCACTGCGCCATATTCAATTTTTTCCATTATAAAAAAAATACTGCAACACGTCAACTTTGAACACCTGTAAATATATGAATGAGCAAACATAAAATGAGAAAACTTCACACTTGTTCATAAAAAAGTAGTACAATTTTTAGAAAAATAAAACGACGCATCGTAATAACGCCATCTCTTATCGGACGACAAAAGTTATTGAACAACCTGATATATATCAATATTGAAGGAATATTATTTAAGATACTTATTAATGAAGAAATAAAATTTATTCAAACTATCACATGCTAAATGCGATATGTTTAATGAAACGCTGTTTTAAATTTAATTACATAAATGTAAGACGAATGAAAAATTAACGTTACACGTCTTAAAGTAAAAATTTGGAAAAATCATTGAATTGTTTGATTTCTTCCAAGCACGATGTTACGTATCGGAGAAGAAATGAAACAATTTAATGATTTTTCCAAAATTTCTACTTTCAGAGGTGCAAAGTTTTTAATTCTTCGTGATAACGAAGACTTTACTTAGATCACATCATACGAAAACGAGGAAATGAAACAAATTTACATCGTGTTGTAAGAGTGCTATTACTCGATCACACTTTATTCTTATTATTAAGTCTTCGCGTTTGACGTCGCAACATCCGATATACGTCGGCGACGGCCTCAACTGCCGAAGACATCCGTAGCAGCTTCGCTCGAATGCATGGTGTCTATATATACCCGCTTCACTTATACAATCATCTTTTATTATTTACAAATTGTGCATATCTAAAACGAATTGGACAAATACTTATGAACGGCAGTGTATACAATAAAAAGAAAGATATTTCCTGTTCAATTAATCTATTTCTGTGTTTGATACATCATCTATACACATGTTATTATTAAAATTAATAATAATACACCTTTCAGAATGCTTCCTATGTAATCCAACTATAATGAAAAGGTAAATTGTACTCGAACTAATAATACGCCAAGATTATGTGTGTATACATGAAATATTATTGGAGTACCTCTAAAAAATTCATATGCTTGTTTTATTATGGAGATGATTCATAATAGGACTTGGGTTATTGACGGACTGGTGAAATTGGTATTATTAGATAATATAATTTATTAAATATCAATATATAGAGTGTTGAATTTAATCTGGACGTAATTTATTACAGCATTGCAATATATTATTTATAGAAATTACAGATTCTTAATATCAACATGCATTCCACACCATTAGTATTTGTAATAAAGTGTACGTGCCAAATAATAAATCTAATACCTGGTATTTGTATATACATTGAGTGTAACGAAATGTGAATAAACAAAATTAAAAGAACTTGTAATAGATAATTCTCTTATTTGTGGTACAAGTATAGGTTGCGTTATAACAAGGCTGAGGGGAGAGAAGGCTGTATAGGCCCGATTATATTTTGAATAAGTAGTGTTATGTAATTAAGTACCTTTTTATTTTTGACATATTGGGACATTCTGATATGAAAATGCAGTGTAAAATTGTAAACGTATGCAGTGTAAATATTCGGTATGTACTTATTGCTAAGGCTGCAGAAACGAGTGCGCTCGCAGTAGCGTACGGCTCAATTACTATCGATATTAAAAATAATAAATGTAATTGGTTGTTAATCTTCCTATACTATCTGTTAGATTTACTAATGAAGCTTTGAGGTAATGTACTTTATTTAGGGCTTCATGTAATGACAGCTTGGTGTTCTGTAATTTGGAAATAGTATCTAAAAGAATTGAATAATTTTCGGAAATTTGCTCTATTTGAGTACGGATTTCGATATCTGAAACCAGCCGCTGACTTACTGAAATTGCTTGAGCATCTTGCGGATTTAAATTTAAGATACAATGTTTAATAATGTATAAAAATTTCTCATAATATAAAACAGCTTCAAGCCACGTTCCACATCTCGTCAATACTGGCTGTGGTGGGTAAGCAATGTCTGGACAAGCCTGTTTAAACTCACGAATGCGTTTTGGAGATTTAATAAAAACTTTTTGGGTAGAAACTATAAATCGGTCCTCTTTTTTGATAACTGTTTCTAATAAATTCAGCTACAAGATGACATGCATTAAACAGATTATATGAAGCAATTGAGGATAAGATTGTTTTAGTAACTTTCCAGCTTTAACCATATTCGAACCCCCATCTGTAACCAACATTACAAGTTGGATTGCCGATATATTTAACTCCCCAAAGGTATGTTTTATAGTTTCTACTATCTTTTCCGCGTTTGTCTTCTGTAATATTCTATGACGTAAAAGACGAGCCAAGGAAATCTCACCGCTTTTTAAAGTGCGCACTATCACATTTAAAATACTATACTTTCTTGCATCCGTTGTTTCATCTACCGTCAGCCATATTTTTTGATCTTTTAACTCTGCTTTTATTTGATCCGTAATCGTGTTTTTCACCCGAGTAAAATTATAGTGTAATTGTCCCTCTTATTGGTAATCACCATTCCGAAACGTATTTCCCCCATAAGTTTCGAAATTCTTCAGTGTCTACAATATTTTGTGGAATGTTACACACACTTAATATAAAAATAAAGTCATATAGAAATTTATAATATGGTACATCACGTTGCGCATTTAACCGATGTTGTTTGCTATTAACATGTTTTTTGCACACAAAAATACTGTACGGTAAAATGTTGATATTGCTCACAATTCATTTAATAATAGTGACAGTGTGTTCTAATGTCGAAAATCGGTTAAGAAATCTATAAACGCTCGTCAGTCATAACAAAGAAGGCCGTCGATTTGTCATCATCAATCTAATCCGGCATTCATACACATACCATACTCATATGAATCTCGACTTCGGGTATATCCGACCGTTTTCAAAATATATCGTCGCCGCCAATGAGTGCGCACTCGTTTCTGCAGGCTTACTTTTTACAAATCTGATATGCAAACAAATATGGCCGTTCTAAACATCAGTATACTTACTTTCCGTTGTGGATACAGTGAAATTCTTATGACGGGGTGAAAATATGTTTGTTAATTTGGGAAAGAGAGTGTCCTACGTCTAATGAAGTAATACTTAATTTGAGAAAGTCATTCGTATTACTTTCACACTCTTGATTTATACTTACACGCTATTCTATACGCACTACAGTTTTAAAACCGGAATAAACTATGTAAAACAAGTAAACTTGAATAATAAATTTAATGATTTCAATGCTTAGCTTGTAGACACGCTTATTAAAAATAAGTGGGAATATAATTCTTCGCTACACTCGGTATATATACATATAGCTGAGTATACTTTTACATACGAGGGGTGTTCAAAATGATCTCGGCCTGACAAAGAAAACACAGTCGTTTTGAAATGCAAATACATTTAGTTCAAAGATTTTCCAATTTTTTAATATCCTCAATATAATTGTACAACTCTGACTTCATCATTTGAAGTCAATTATGCAACGATTCATTGCTTCTTGTTTGGGAAGAGATAGTAATCGCTGGCAGCCAAGCGCAAGTGGAAGTTTTTCTAAGGGTAGGTCATGAAGTTTTGCAACAAAACAAAACTTGTATACAGAAGCAGCATTGTGATATTTTGTTTATGACCAGATGTGGATGGTTAGCTTAAATAGAATCGTTTAATTGGTCTGACAGTGAAGTGTAACACGCCCGGGCAATGGCCTTGTCTTATGCTTGGTAGTTACCAGACTTCGAATGTCCCAGAAAACCATAGGCATAACTTTTCCTTCAGATGGAGCCGTCTCTACTTCGTTTAATGCTCTTTCGTCCACTCCTCTCCACTGCTTTGTCTCTTATGTGTAATGCTGAACAAACCTCTAGGTTCGCAATAGCATACACTTTGCCGGGAATACTGCATAGCTACAAAATTATAGTTCCTGTATATTCTAACGTAGCAAAACGATTTACAAAATGCATTTACATCCGTTGCAGTCAACAATCCACTTTTGCGAGACATCTTCGCGTCGTTGACGCGATGCAAGCTATCGTCAATGACTACGCGTTCGCCCTTCCCCATTGGTTCCTGTCGCTGATTACCCGAAAGATTGTTCAAACTTACTGATGTGAAATGATGAATCCATGTTTCATCTACTGCTATAAAATCTCAAACTCGGCAGAATCGACCTTAAGTGAGGTGTAAGTGTTTCTAACACTCTTGGGAAGTGTTTAATCGATTGCGTTTATTGTCGATCCACCCACCGAGCGGAAAGCTTTAACTTGCCCGAAATATCGTATAAAATGAAGAGAACAAGGTTTGTCCAGATCTCTGCACTGTCAACAAGTTCATGTACCTTCAATCGACGATTATTTAATACAGAATTGTTAATTTTTGTAACAATTTTGTAGATCGGAACCGCTTTATAGCGTACCAAGCGGTCATCTCCGAAGTGGACGTTTAATTTCAGCCACACACTTTTTTACTATCGAAAACGAAAGGTGAGAGCCCTTTAAAATGAAATCTAACTCTTTTTATATCCGTCGGGGTTAAACCTTTTAAAATAACGTACTTTGTAATTGTACGAAGTTCGATTTGATGCATTTTTCACAAATTTGTTTTATTCGATTGCCTTAGACGAGGAACTAAATACAAGCATCTAGGGAATTTCGTAGTGCGCCATCTAAGGATTGTAATTGATAAATATTATTCGATCATACTTGCGCCATCTCTGTGTCAGGCCGAGAACATTCCGAATCCCCTCCCCGTGTTTCAAAATGCATGCTACTTCATTCGAACAAAAATTAAACACGTAAAACAAAACGTGCAAGATAGAAAAATTGCATTTGTGACGTGATAATCATGCTGTTGACTGTTAGTAGAAGAGAGCGGACAGTAAGTTGAATTTCATGCTGTTACCTTACGGTTATTCTTACCTTGGGGAAATATCTGTCTAAATACTGCATGGAAATACAGAAATATTAATCTATTATTTAATGGAAAACTAAAATAAAAAGAGAATTGTTTCTGATGCTGAAGGTACTTACACTGTTGAAGTCTATGTTCGTGTCCAAGTTGCTGACATTGCTGGATAGTCTGCTGCATTCTGGATTGTCGTTGCATTCCTTTAAGGTGTGTATTAGGTTCTTCTTAACTTTGCGTAGCGCTAAAAAGGAGATTTAATCACTTTTCGATAACAAAAATAATAAAATTTGAACTGAATGTCAAAATTTTGTTTACGTAACAGGTTATTAAGACCGTTTTACATTAATTCGGCAGATATATTTTCATATACATCGTAAACCTTTTTGTGGTATCTACTGTGCTTCACAAAACGTGTTTGCTCCATGCAATACATCTGGTAACGTATTTGCTTCATGCAATACATCTGGTAGTAGAATATATTAGAAATAACTATTCCAAAAGTAGATAAATTAATAGCTTCTACCAAATCAGTTTTTATTAAATCTCCCAAACGTGTTCGCAAATTTTAAATTATTTTCAGAATAGTTATCTTATAAATTAATTCGAAATTCTAGTTCTAGAAATGAATAATTTTTTGTATATTTTTCTTTAAGTCAATCATGTCGATACTTTGAAGAATACAAATTAAATTTAAATTTTGTAATTTCCCTTACAATAGTTACATAAACCCCTATATTAAAAATTTAATTGTGAAAACCAACATAAGTAACAATACATATCGTTCAGGCCCCGCGTGAATTTTTCTTGCCAAAAATGACCTGTTGGAACAAGTTTGACCTCCCCTAACTTAAACCATTATATTACATACCATCATTCAACTGTGACGCATGATTTCTCAAATAATTCGTAATGTTCTTCATCTGGGTTAAGTTAGATTTAACATCACCCAATCCATCGACAATATTGGTCACTTCGGTCATCGCCACCGCGTTAGAATATTTTGTTAGCTGTTCATACACTATCATGCTACTCCCTAAACAAAAATAACATTTACGAATTACATTTTTTACGGCAAACAGAACTGTCGCAACTTACTATTGAGGATGTCGAATACGTTCGTTTGAAACTCATCGAAATTGACCACCAGTAATATGTTGATTTCAGTGCCTGTGGCGTTGAGGTAGGTGTCGACATCGTTCATGTGCACCCTCGTTGTTGGTACCACATTAGTAGTTCCCTCGTATAGGTGGGTATTTGTAACGAATGCACAGACAACTCCAAATCTGAAAAGGAAAGATTTTATTTCGATATAAATGTTGTTATTATTGTTGTAAAATTGGTTTTGCGTTTGTAAACATATAAGAAATAACAGAATAGAATCATTCAATAATTACACAGGTAACTTACCAAAAATACCTCCATTGGAGTAGGAGCAGAATGCTCCATTACTGAGCAAACGCCCACTACTACCAACCGAACAAATTTAATCAATATTTGCTAAGAAACGTTAGGAATGTATTGCGATTAAATAGCAAATTTTATATTTCCGATCTAAACGACGGGATTTATTAAGCTCAGCTTAATTAGACTTTTTATGAATTGAAAATTTGTTGTTCATTTCTTGACATCTATTAATATTTGGTACGTAGACTTCCGCGGTCGTGGTCCATGCTATCTGCTTCTGGGTTTCCGGGCTGGAACCGCGTCACTAGTATATCTGCCGACGTTTCGTACCCATTTGTATGGGACATCTTCAGGGCTGAACTACTGCACTGAAACTGAACAGTTTCAGTGCAGTAGTTCAGCCCTGAAGATGTCCCATACAAATGGGTACGAAACGTCGGCAGATATACTAGTGACGCGGTTCCAGCCCGGAAACCCAGAAGCAGATAGCAATCTATTAATATGTTTTATAGTCTCGGGTGGCTATTATTCCGGAAAGTCAATGTTGTTTTATTAGATTTATTGTCGAGTTTCGATTTTCTTTATCTACTTTTCCTTCTTAAATCAAGCAAAGATGGTCACATATCTCTTCTAAATTCGTATTTTTTAAAGTACTGCTTTTCTATGATTTTTTCACTAATAAAACCCCAACTAGAATAATTGCAGTTAAGGGATTAGATCTCTCAATTCTTGGAAATTTTCGATTGTTATGATTTTATTTTAAGGTAGGGTGTTATTGTAAACTATTAAGTATTGGGTTGGCAACTAAGTACTTTCGGTTTTGTAGTATAAAATAAAACACTTTTTTTTAAAACAAACAATAGTTTTTAATCAATTATATATTTTCCATTTTGCTCAATGACCTTTTGCCATCTTTCTTTCAGCTGCATGATTCCGCGCTCATAAAATTTCTGGCGTTTATCAGCAAAAAACCGAACCAGGTGCTAGTGAAGGTCATCGTCATTTGTGAAAGTTTTACCATTCAAAGAATTCTGCAAACTTAGAAATAAATGGTAATCAGATGGTGTTAGATCAGGGCTGTATGGGGGATGTGGCTTCATTTGCCAACCAAGCTCCAATGGTTTCCCACGAGTTGCCAAAGATGTGTGAGGCCTTGCATTATCTTGGTGGAAAACTACACCTTTCCGATTTGACAATTCTGGCCGTTTTTCTTTGATTGCTTCATCCAGTTTTATTAATTGTTGACAGTAAACATCAGAATTGGTCGTTTGGTTCCTTGGAAGCAGCTCAAAAAACACAACACCTTTGTAATCCCACCAAACTGACAGCATGATCTTTTTTGGATGCAATTCAGCTTTCGATGTGGTTTGAGCTGGTTTATCGTGTTTGCTCCATGATCGTTTTCGAACTATGTTACTGTACAGGACCCATTTTTCATCACCAGTGATGATTCTTTTTAAGAAAGGGTCGGTTTCATTTCGTCTAAGGTGCATATCGCAAAAGTTGATTCTTTGTGTTAAATGAATTTCTTTCAATTCGTGAGCTACCCAAATATTAAGCTTCTTAACTAGCCCAAGATATTTTAAATGTTTTTCAATTGTTGTGTGCGATACATGTAGCCTCTCCGCAACCTCTCGAACAGTTATAAGACGATCCTCTTCAATTATGACTTTGATTTGGTCATCATTAACAGAACGTTGCTCATCTTTGAGGGAAAAATCTCCAGAACGGAATTTTTTATACCAATTCTGACACGTGCGCTCTGTTAATCAATTAGCACTATAAACTTCACATATCTTTTTGTGAGCCGCAGCAGCTTTCTTTCTTTTACGGAAATAAAATAGTAAAATATGTCGAAAATGTTCGTTTCTGCACTCCATTTAAAATTAACCCACAACTAATAGCTTTAATAAAAATCACGCACTACTTGCTTCTGAAGTTACGTCAATGTGACTAGTATCACGCGACAAACGGTAAAGTACAGCACTAACATACGTTATACAAAAAATAAAGCAACGCTCTCTATCAGTAAAAACCGAAAGTACTTAGTTGCCAACCCAATATTTATACTTGGGTTTTTGTGAGGTGCTCATAATAACAACATCGTGCGTTTCGAAGAAGTTCAATCGGTTAGAAATGCCTAAACGGAAAGAATTGAGTGTAGAAAAACGACCGTTTATAATCGCATATCATAAAACTTGAAAAGCAACGGCGAAATGGCCACAGAACTTAAATTAAATCAGTCCACCGTGGGTTATATCATCAAAAAACACCGCGATTGTAGAAGTGTGTTAGCAAAACTCGAAAAAGCAGACCAAGGGCAACAACCTCAGCAGAAGATCTTGCAATGGTGATAACAAGCAAGAGAAATAGACGAAAAACAACCCCAGAAATCACAGCAGAAATGCATATTGTTCGTCGAAAACCCAAAAGTATTTCCACAGTTAAACGGCGATTAAAAGAAGCCGGTCTTCATGGACGAATTGCAATGCGGAATCAGCTTCTACGCAAGCAATACAAGCAAAAACGTTTAAAGTGGGCGCGCGATCACCAAAATTGGACCATAAAAGACTGGAATAAAGTATTGTGGATCGATGAATTCACATTCGAGATTTTCGGTTCACGAAGACGTGTTTTCCTGAGGAGGTCTGTGGGTGAGCGTGCCTGGGAAGAATGCATAGACAATACTGTTAAGCACGGTGGAGGTTCAGTCATGATATGGGGTTGCTTTTCTGGATCAAATGTGGGCGATCTCGTAAAGATCAAAGGTATACTAAAAAAAGAACAGTATAAGTGAATATTAGAGGTAAACGCAATCCCCTCTTGAATTAAAATTTCGAGTCAGAATTTTATCTACCAACAAGATAATGACCCTAAACACACTTCCAAACTATATCGGAAAAGTTTGCAGAAATTGAAGAACGAGGGAACCATAAGTTAAAGTTATGGCGTGACCTCCCCAGAGTCCCGATTTAAATCCCATCGAGTTGCTGTGGGAAGAACTTGACCGAGAGGTGAGAAAATCGGCCCCCACATCTGCTGTTAATATGTGGAAGCACCTGCAAGAGGCATGGGGTAAAATAAAACCTGCGACATTACGAAAATTAATCGAAAGGATGCCTCGATTGGGAGCTGCAGTGATTAAAAATAAAGGAGGGCATATAGACGAGTCTAAAATTTAGATAAATATATTATACAACAATTTATTTTAGATGTAAAAATATATATTTTTCATATATGTAAATAATATAAAGATATTAGTATTTCAATTTTAATTTTGGTTACAATTTGCAGGTTAAATGTGAGTGACCAAATACTTATGAGCGATAGTGTATATTTAATAGAAAAATTCGTGAAGTCAAATATAAAAATAGCAATAACAACTTATCTGAATTCTATAATCAAAAGTTTACAACCGGTCAGAGTACGTTTAGTTTTAACAAAGTTATTTATTGACGAGAAAGACACGTGCTCAAAAACGTGCGTTAAATCGTGTTGTTTTCAAACTTTTCAACAACAGTGTATATAAAAATACGTATCCTATTGAAAACAGGAAAACCACATTTTATTTATTAAGACTTACAATAGCATCGTTCCGATGACGATAAGGAACGTTGCCAATATAAATTTCTTACAGCAGTCACGTTTCTTGTCTAACGGCTGGGATTTTGCGCCGCATCGTCCGCAGCAACGGCAACAACAGAAGCACAAACCGCACAGGGGTAAAAATATTGCTAGTAACAGAAGAATAATCACGATCACCAGTAGACCGGAGAAATGTTGTAGAACTGTTCGCCATTCGTCCTTAATGTTGTCGAATTGTATGCTGTTGTCTTGAACGATGATCAGACCTGGAACAGAAATAAGAATCCCATAAATATGCTTATCAAAGTCTTTTAGTCTTAGTGGTAGAAATATAGTGTGCGTGGTGGGTCATTTTTCTTGATAAAACGAGGTCTCGAGTTTTATCTAGATTTATCTTCGTGAAGTGAGACTGAGACAATAATGATTTGAATTATAGTCGAAAAGAATACTTTTTTTTCCCTTTTATACGGGTCAAATAAAGTTGATTTAGATATACGGTAAATTTGATTTATTTAAATTAATTTATCATGCTTTGAAAATTTTAAACATTATTACATGAACAGTATACGAGGGCTGTTCAAAAAAAATTGGTCGGGAAAAAAACTACGCGATTTTTGAAAGAAATAATTTTATTGTATAGAAAAATGTGGTATAAAAAACGATATTGATGTTTAATAATAATAATAATAGTAATAATAATAATAATATGATTTACTGCACAACAAAAAAATTCCAATAATAGGATAATATAAATAGAGTATATATGGTGCTTATATAAAAAGAATTAACATAATTATCCAAACTAAAAATAAAATATGTGTATATACACTACCGTCCATATTAGTTCGGACACTCAAATAAATTTAAAAAAAGGGAAAACAGTTAAACTAATTTATGTCAAAACTTAAAATTTTTATTGCATTACACACACACACACACACACACATATATATATATATATATATATATATATATATATAAGGACTGTATAATCGACCGTACTCTTAATTTCTTAAACGTAACTATTATCAGGTGTATCAGTCTGTTGAACAAAGACTCAAACAATAATTGTATAAATAACTCTCAATTTTAATTTTAAAATACGTTGTAAAATTAAAATTGAAAGTTATTTATACAATTATTTTGAATTAGCCAATGTATGACTGACTCCTTTTAGTTCTCACTCCTGAAGGAGCTGCAAAGGTTTGGCAGCGAAATATAGAGTATTGGAAACAAAATTGTTTGAGTTTTTGTTCAACAGACCGATACACCTGACAATTGTTACGTTTGATATATATATATATATATATATATATATATATATATATATATATTTAATTTAATTCTAACGTTAAATAAATAAAGATATCTTAAACATTTTGCTCGTCGAAAAAACAAAACCCCTTTTGCGCAAAGAACAGCCGGGCATCCGTTTCACAAGTTTTTCAAGGACTCTATTCAGTATACTATTCCATTCTTCTTGCAATATATTCCACAAGTGACTTGTTTAGGTAGGACACACTTTTCGGACCCTCCTGCCTAATTCATCCCATTACAATTCTATAGGGTTTAGGTCGGGACTTTGCGATGGCCATGTCATTTGTAAGGTATTATTGTTTTATTCGCTATTTAAGAAATTCTTACATATTACTGCTGAGTGTTTGGGATCGTTGTCCTGCGTTGACCACTCACTCTTACAAAAACACGCCTTGATTGTCCAAACACTTCAAACTTTGATTCATCAGTCCATAAGTCCCGTCTTCTAGTATTCAATCTCTATGTGTTTCTGCCCACTGTTGCCATTTTTGCCTTTTTCTCTGTGGAAGTAAGGGTTTTCTTAGAGCAATGCGAAAACATGCATTATATTTCTGTACACAAGACCGTATTTAAGGGGGTGCGGACTATTCCAGGATTCATAAAAGTCATAAAATATAATAATTATTTGTAGGTGCTCTAACAGAGACATATATTTGCCTGCAATTGGTTATAAACCTCGTAAAGGACTTAATGTAAATATATTATTTATATTTAAACGCAATTATATTACTAAATTCCACTAGCTGTACGAACTAATATGGACGGTAGTGTACATAATTTAATTTTAGTAATATGTCCTGTAATTGGATTGTTATCTGTTGGGCATTAAAGATTATTATTATTATTATTGTCTGTTTAATTTTTTACTCGTATCATAGTCAAATTTAACGATTTATTCAACCAAAAACATATCGTCTTTTTTGTCGTTATACTATATACAGTCCCAGCTGAGGATGTAGCATCGTTAACCTTCGTCGTGGAGTGTACATTTGCAATTTTACCGAACCGATCGGAGAATTCGATCGAGCGTGCAATTCGGAATCTGACAATTCACTGAACATTTTGCCAGTAACATTATCTCATCGTGACGTGCATCTATCACGTCAAGTAATGAAGAGTCAACTATTTCCGACGACCTTGGACCAATTTTCCGAGCCAGCCATGCAAAGATCGGAACATCCGCAACCAACGACAATAGTAAACTTGACAAACAGAACAAGGTGAACATGCCGGAAACACGGGCCTTTAACAAAAGGGAAATCGTTCGCAACAATAGAACCATATGATGTTCGTTTGTTTTTGTAACGCTTTTATTTAATTTGTTCATTTTTTTTTAAATGTCATGCCATGCCATGCCTTGCTATAACACTACGATTTGTATTTCTGTATTCACCGGAAATGGGGGAAAAAGATTAATGGACTTTTAATTGTGAATATTTAGCAAAATGTTGATATTTATTCGGAAAATTGAGGAATTCCATAAGCAACAATATTTTAATTATGATATACAGTATTGTTCATAAGTAAGTGACAACCATGAAAAATTTGTTGTTTTGAATCATTTTCAAGAAAAGATAACTAAACGAAGCATTCGTCTATGTAAAGGTGTCCCAAAATTAACGCAAGATTTGAATTAAAACAATTTTTAGTCTTTTGATTGTTATTTTTTATTGAATCATAAAGTACATAGGATAGGGTTATTTATGGAATAACACGTCGGGCAAATGGCCTCCACGGCTTTGCATGCACATACGCACTCGTTTGTCGAAATTTTCCATGATCGTTATGCATAAATGTGGCCAAATTTCGCTGATGCAGCGTTGAATCTTCTCCTTTAATACAGGAGTGGTTGTGGGCTTGTTGACATAGACCTGTGATTTAGAAAATTTGTCGTTTTGCACTTATAAATTCGAAAAAACTGCCCAGGTCTAGTTATAAGATTAGATTTAAGAATGGTGTAAATACATTTACCAGGTTGTTCAATACGTTTTGTCGTTCGATAAGAGATGGCGTTATTAAGTTCGTAGTTTTATTTTTCTAAAAATTGTACTACTTTTTTATGAACACGTGTGAAGTATTCTCATTTTGTATTTTGTCAGTATTTTTTTACAATGGAAAAAATCGAATATCGTGCAGTGATAAAATTGTTATTTTTGGAAGGGTGTAGCACCAAAACAAATTCACGAACGATTGTTAAAAGTGTATAAAGACTCTTTACCTTCAATTAGAACAGTAGAAAGATGGGTTGCTGAATTTAAACGTGGTCGTACAAAATTGGAAGACGATCCACGTGAAGGACGTCCAAAAAGTGCGTCAACACCAGAAATCGTAGCAAAAATACAGGATTTGGTTTTGGAAGATCGTCGATTAACCGAGAAATTTTGTAGAAGCACTAGGCATCTCATTAGGTAGTGTGAACAATATTTTGGCTCAAGTTTTGGGTTTCTGAAAGTTCTGTGCAAAATGGATGCCGTATTCGTTAACAATGGAACATAAACACATTCGTATGCGACTTTTTCAGCAACGTTTGAAACGTTTTAGAAAGAATAAAAACGACTTGGATCCACCACAATGATCCTCAATCAAAACAAGAGGCTAAAGAGCGATATGAACCCGGCACCTCGGCTTCGAAGCGAGTTAAGAGTCCAGAAATCTGCCAAGTAGGTGTTAGCCTCAATTTTTTTGGGATGCAAAAGGAATTTTGTTCGTGGATTACCTCCGATCTGGTAGAACAATAAACTCAGCTTATTTTTGTAACATTTTGGACCAACTGGATGTAAAAATTCATGAGAAAAGACATGGTTTACAGAAGTACAGTAACACATTCTTGAGCCATGACGATTATGTCATGGCACACTTTGTATGTGTATGCACTTGAATGCTAGAATACTTGGAGAATGGAGAAAAATCGACTTTCCCATATGCACTCGATCGACTGTCTCTAATCATAGTGGAAATTGGTAAAGATCTAGAAATGGTTTGGACACCTTAATCACCAGATCTTTCATCAATTACTTTGACTTGATATTTTGGATTTGGCATAAAAAATGAGTACTGCAATTGTTAATGATATATGAAAGAAATTGTAAAGAATCTTGTATTTTATATAAAACAACATTTAAAATGAGTATTCATATTCTTCCACATCTGTAACCTTTTGGCCCAGCTGGATGTAAAAATTCATGAGGAAAGACCTGGTTTACAGAAGAAAAAAATCATTCTTTTAATGAGACAACGCTCCTTCTCACACAGCTCAAAAAAATCATCGCAAAAATCGGTGAATTAAAGTACGAATTGTGGCAACATCCACCCTATTCGTCAGATTTAGTTCCCTCTGATTTCTGACTGTTCTCACATCTCAAAGAATTCATGCGCGAGAAACGATTTTCATCGAACCAAGTAGTCCAACAGTCTTCCAGATTCTCACTTCAAGTATGGAATCCATAAATTGGCAAGTCCATGGAATAAGTGTATTGAAATTCAGGGAGGTTATATTGAATAATAAAATGTATTTTAAACCATAAAATCGTGTTTTTCTTATCGAACTATAAAACTTATTGAACAACCTCATAGGTTGTTCTATGAAAAATTGCCATAGATTAATAATTTCTTTTTCAACGTTGTTAGAACGACTATGGTTTATACAAACGTAAATCGATAATAAATAAATAAACAATTAATGACAAAACAAAAACAAATATACACGACACTAATATAGATAAGAAAACAAAGTCAGTATTAATGATTTGAAACGCGAAACTGTACATATTTAACCAAGAATTTCCAAGAATTCAATAATTGCTCCGATTTATCAAATGAATGTCACAATATTTGATTGATGTGACACAAATTTTCGAAATCAAAATAATGTTCAACAAGTTAATCGGCTCGTTAAAACATTTTAAAATTGCATACATATCAACGAAGTTCAGAAAAAAGGACACCAAATTAATATGAAATTATAGAAGTAAATCGACTTCTTGGAATTGCAATAATTGAATTACTTCGAATTGAGAAAAAATGTGCTGGACCAGAGTTAATTTTAGATTGCTAGCTTAATTATTTCATTGGTTATGCAAACTACGAAGGTCGAGTCACGATGTTACTTTCTCTTATTCTCAGAGATTGCGATCTATTGCATTTTAAATCAGATGTTTTTTAAATATTTGCGGATGATTAATTCATAAAATAGAAGTTTCGTAGATTATGATTAAATTGTCCTTATAAATACACAAAATATATCTTTCTTCATAAAAATATCTCTGAAATCTAAAATATTGTATGTTTCGTATTTAAAAAAAAAATTGAAATGTTAAAAGAGCTGACTGCATATTATTACGTATATTACATTAAATGTCAACTTTTATTGATAAATTCTTAGCTTAGTATAGACGCAAATAAAATTTAAAACACGAAATATTTTGTTATCGAACATAACCTCCTTTTAACTTAGCACATTTATTATAACAAAACTGCCAAGAACACACTGTTATAAAGGGTGTTTCAAATTTCGCGTTTTTTTAAAAAAATAAATAAGACACAATTTGCATTCACTTTCGAAAACTTTTTATTGGTAATTGATGTATCAGTTATGATATTTACATGCGAAAAATAATATCTGCCAAATGGTCTCCTCTTGCAGCTCCACAGACGTCCACTCTTTTGTTAAAATTTTCAATGACATTTTGACATAATTGAGTCTCTATCTCACCAAGGACACGTAAAATTTCATCTTTCAAAGAAGAATTGATTGTGGACTGTTATAAACCTGACTTTTCACATAACCCCAAAGAAAATAGTCTAACGCTGTCAAATCACATGATCTTGGTGGCCAATTAACATCACCGTTTCTTGAGATTACACGTCTAGGAAATATTTCACTCAATAAATTAATTGATTCGTGTGCAAAGTGAGGTGTAGCGCCATCCTGTTGAAACTACATATCCTCTAGATCAATATTCATTAATTCAGGCCACAAAAATTCGATTATCATCCGATCATATCGATCACCACTGACTGTTACAGCTTCACCAGCAGCATTTTCAAAGAAGTAAGGTCCAATTACACCACCTGACCATAATGCACACCAAACACTAACTCGTTTAGGATGCATAGGTTTCTCATGAATAATTCGTGGATTTTCCTCACCCCAGTTACGGCAATTTTGTTTATTAACATAGCCATTACGACTGTATTTTTCACTTTTTTGATATTCAACGGAATCGGCCTCTTGAAATTTTTTAATAATTCGACCAATAGTGCTTTCAGATGGACGATTATGTAAACCATAAAATTCACGTAATTTTCTAAAAACTCTTCACAGAACGCTGATTTTCATAAAATAATTCAACAATTTGAACGCGTTGTTGCACCGTGTAAGAAGCCATTTTTATAAGTGTCATACATCACACTTTTTAAATGCCCATATACCCAGACCAATTCAGTGCTCCATCTATATTTTATTTATTCTTAAAAAAAAAACGCCCAATTTGAAACAGCCTTTATATTAGATGAAAGTAAATAACACAGGCCAACCAATAAATATTTTTTAACAACTTTTAAATTATAGTAGTCCTTTTTAAAAAAAAAAAATTAATGAAATATAAACTTTGCAACTTTTGTAGTTCGTCTTTATTCAAAAATCTACGTTAGCTTTGCAATGAACTTCTTCGCTGTGTATTTTAGATTCGGTCAATGATTTAATTCAGTTCTTGGATCATTTTTTTTATTGGCCACCTGCTTGTTTGCCTCTAGTGGATATATGTCACAGTTTTGATACCCTTTATATATTTTTAAAGGATCTTTTCTCTTTAATGAATTATATTAGGTGTCCTAAACTGTGTATAAATTTTACTTTTTGTAATGAATTAATGAAAAAAAGAACTTCTCCGATGAGCAATGTTTATTTTGATTTATATATAAATATATATTATGTAATTTAAATTTATTATGGATAACTTATGATTAACTATAATTTTTTTTATAGTTGATCTTTATTCTTTAAATGTAAGTACTCTTAATCTCGTCAGTCTGATTCGTACCTCCGCTATCTTTATGATGATGGTTACTCAGAAACAAGCATAAGCAAATCGCTAAATCCTCCGGCTATGATATTTGATGTATTATTTTTGTTTATAAATTTCAAATAAACTCTAGATATATATTCAATAATAAAATTTATTTTTTATAATAAAAATGAACTTTAATAAAATAAAAGATTGATAACTTTTCTAATAAACAATTGTAATTTTGCATAAAATAAAGCCTTCTTTGCATAGATAACACAGGCCAACCAATAAATATTCTTTAAATCTTTTTTCAAAGATTAACCTGTTTCTTATGTACGAGGTTTGTTCAAAAGAAAAGGTGAATTTTGATTTTTTTTGAAAAGTATTTATTCATCAATATTCATTTTGTCCCCTTCAAAGTAATCCCCCTCAGATATAATGCACTTACGCCAGCGCTTCTTCCAATCCTCGAAGCACTTTTGAAATGCTCTTTTCGGTATGGCCATCAGTTCGTTCTTCGATACTGACTTTATCTCATCAATTGTGGCAAAACGCTTTCCTTTCATTGGTCTCTTTAGTTTTGGGAATAGGAAAAAGTCGCAAGGAGCCAAATTTGGTGAATAAGGTGGTTGAGGCATGATTAGGTTGTTGTTTTTCACCAAAAAATCACGAACAAGCATTGATGTGTGAGCTGGTGCATTATCGTGATGCAGAATCAATGATTTTTTTTCCACAATTCCGATTATTTGAGCCGTATTGCTTCACGCAAACGTTGCATAACATCCTTGTAGTATTCCTTATTAACCGTACGACCTGTTGGCAAGAACTCATGATGCACCACGCCATTGTAATCGAAGAAAATAGTGAGCAAAATCTTCACATTTGATCGAACTTGGCGTCCATTTTATCGGCCTTCTGTAAAGCGCTTGTACCACTTACAAACACTTTTTTGAGACAAAGTGGACTCGCCAAATGCCACAATCAACATTTCAAGTGCCTTGGAGTACTTTATTCCATTTTTAACGCAAAATTTAATACATATTCTTTGATCCATTTTTTTCAAAAGTCAAAAATCGAAGAACACACACAAACGTGAATAAGCTTTTCAGTTGTCAACAACAAACTACTAATCCAAATTGGCTGATAATGCCAACATATGACTAATACATGTGTACCAACATAACAAAAAAAAATTTCGATAATCGAACGTACACAGCGCGCGAAAATTCAAAATTCATCTTTCGTTTGGAACAAACCACGTATTTTGTGGTGCTGAATCCAAATTTTCAATCAGTTTTTTTCTACCACGTACCAATTTTTCGCAATCTTTATCTTTTGTTGGGTATGACAGTATTAAAATATATAGTTTAAGATTTACGTACGTAATTTATTATCAGAGTACAATTGAAAAATTTAACATTTTATTATTACAATGGTAGTGTAAGTTTGAATATGAACAGTTTTTTACTTATTAATCTAAAGTTTTGTATTTCCTCAACCTCTTCACGGTAAAAGTTCGAGTGTAGCTTTTCCTTTTATATGATGCTTCGGGAGTTGCTCGTAGAAGGGTCCAACAGTAATCTCCCATCATGTTGACATTCCAACGGTGGAAACGCTCACCTTGTTCCTCACTTATAGCTCCACGATTGTCAGAAAAAAAAAATTAAATTTGAGTGTAAAAAATGCGCATTCACACTCATGTTACATCCAAGTTCTCGAAATGTTTTCAACATGTTTTGAAATATATTTTCGTAATTACGGTCTTTCTGATTGCCTAAAAACTTCAAAACAGGTGTTATTATACCTTTACGATGCATAAATAACGTAAAGTAAACATGCGAGGAAACTTTGCGTCCTGTGGTATTTTAAAGTTCATTTTTGGATTCAGCACGTTAAAAAATGTAAAGGGGAGCCAAATTTATAACAAAGGTTTCTTCATGGTCGGCCTGTGTAATTAATCATCGGTAAAACCCGCACAGAATCATACCGCACGAACGCTAAATACGCACTGATTTATTTCACACAGTTTAAAATACTTAAATGAAATACCTAGATTGTAATAAACAATACGTCGGCCAAGTTAAACGTTCAATAGGAAGCCTGTTTAAAAAACATATGGCGCACATAAAGTTTTATCGACCTGGAAAATTAAGTTTAGTGACATGTTTTCTCGCAGAATTATATTTTGATACTATGCATTCCCGCAATCATTTCTCACTCAAATAAATGACCTGACTATCTGTAGGAATAGTTCGTTGCGTTGTCACACTTTAAAAATTGCCTTGCTAGAGCCAAACACACTCAGTGTGTGTTTAGCTCTCGATGGTGTGGGTCTAGTACGGACTTTGCTTGTTTCTGTGCGGTTCCAGGTGCGATTAATTATCTCCTGATGATGACAACTTGTACAGAATATGAAAATTATTGTGGAAATGGGTTGCATTAACCTCATTTGATTAAGAAGATGGATATTTCATAAATGAATCTCTCTCCAACAGATGGCGTCACTGATTTAATTCAAATTCTTGGTTATTTTCGAAAAAGAGGATGTATTAACAGCTTTTCTATTTGTAATTAATGTTTTTTAAGGTTGTTCAATGGAAATATTTTACGACTTTTAGCTTTCAATTTATGTACGAATGTTTTTATGACAAGTTGTACATGTAATGATTGCCAAACCTCAATAGCTGCTTCTACGATCACAGCTATTAACCTCCTACTACTGTGTATATATTAATAAATAATACTAAGATATGCGTGCGTAAAAAAATATTAAAATTCCCGTTTTTATTGTAGGTAAAGGTTTATAAATAAAATTAAGGATTGTTTTAATATTCATTTATACCCGAAAAAACTTTAACATCGTGAATTGTTGGTGTTATTATTTACGTTGCGTTGGCATTCAAACAAAGCGTTTTTAACGAAGTGAGCGTCCTGTTTACATTCTCTAAAACATAAAAATTACGATTTTAAACTGAAAACACTTGTCGCTTGTTCGTTGTGCAACAATCCTGACATATTTACAGTTAAGCAAACTAGTGAAATGATTCTCCTTTGTTAAACGTTACGATAAATAAAAAAAAAACACTACGAAGACTCTCAATTCTGAGAATTATCTTGTCTTGTACGCGCCTTTATTGTTGAAGACTTACTGTTAATGCCATTGTTGGAAATGGTACTGCGTAACTATGCAATTAGCTGGCTGACTGGTAACTGTAAGATATCCATTTCGTTCGTTTTGTAATTCGTAAGAATTTCTTGTAACATGTTTCATTTGACCTGGGAGTACTTAAAAGTGTCAAGGCATTTTGCTGTTGTTTAGATCTTACGAACATAATTCACGTAAAAATGTATACAGTCAGTCATAAAAGTGTTCGTACACTCCAAAGCCAACAAAATCGAGAAAAAGCAGAAAATTGCGTTCCGATGGAAAGACCCGAATTTTTAAAAATATGTAAAAATTCAATGGAAAAACAATAAAATGGAAAAGCAATGGAAAATTTCATATATGAATATTGGGTCTGGGAAAAAATTCGTGGCGTTTTTTCAGTAAAATTCAACTGGTCCCCGCATGGCGCGTGGACGAATTCATTTAAACCGAATATGCTCCATTATTATCGACAATGTTTCGCCATTTTTTTGGTAGATCCATGATCCCATCGGTGAAAAACTTCTGTGGTTTCTGGTCGAAAAACTGAATCAAGTAGTTTTCACAGGCTTCTTTTGAAACCAACTTAATTCCATTGAGAGAGTTCTGCAGAGATCGAAACAGATGATAGTCAGAGGGTGCTATATCCGGACTGTAAGGTGGGTGCATCAAAACTTCCCAACCAAACTCTCTCAATTTTTGACGGGTCATCAAAGAAGTGTGTGGTCGGGCGTTGTCATGATGGAAGACAACACCTTTCCTATTAATCAATTCGGGCCGTTTTCTTTCAATCGCCTGGCGTAATCTCTCTAGTTGTGCACAGTAGAGTTGAGAATCAATCGTCTGACCAGTTGGAAGTAGCTCGTAGTGGACGATTCCCCTCCAGTCCCACCATACACACAGCATCACTTTTTTTGGCGTCAATGTTGGCTTAGCGAACGCTTGTGACGGCTCACCATCCTTTATCCACGATCTTTTACGCTTCCGATTATCGTACGTAATCCATTTTTCATCTCCGGTTATTAAACGTTTCAGAAACGGCTCGATTTCATTCCGTTTCAGCAGCGCATCGCAGATGTTAATTCGGTCAATCATGTTTTTCACGCTCAACTCATGAGGAACCCATACGTCAAGCTTTTTTTTGTAACCAGCTTTGTGTAAATGGTTCAAAACAGTTTTGTGGTCAATGCCTAGCTCCATGCCAATATCGACACTGCTGATATGCTTATCTTGTTGGACTTTTTCAAGAATTTCATCAGATTTTTCAGTGATTGGACGACCGGAGCGTGACTCATCTTTCACATTGAAATTTCCAGAACGAAAGCGAGCGAACCATTTCCGCGCAACAGATTTCGATAAAGTACCTTCACCGTACACAGCACAAATTTTATCACAAGCCTGCGCAGCGTTCTTCCCCTTATCATAATAATATTGCAGAATATAGCGAAATTTCTCATTATTCTTCTCCATTTTCAAGTGCGAATAACTTTCCAACCACTGCACCGATTACAATGTTTCTACGCTCAAACTAACGTTCGGAAGGTCATCTAAAAAACGAGCCGTCGGTGGTGTCGCTGTGACTTGTTGTTCTTTAGTTATCGGCAACCAATGCCATCTATCGGGAAAAACGCCACGAACTTTTTCCCAGACCCAATATATGAGGAGCAGACTTGCAAAACGCATTTTGTCCATTTTTGTAATTTTTCAGGAAAGCCGAAAAACGGTAGCACAAAAACTGTAAGAACTACAAAAAATTACTTCAAGTAAATTATTTGCATTTAATAGAGAAGAGTCAAGCTATAAAAGTTCGTACTGGGAAAATAACAAATAACTGTTAAAATTAAAAAAAAATGACAGGACATAATGCAGTTTGCCTGTCTTTTGTGGACAAAATGCATTAAGAAAGTCTGTAATGTAATATTTCACTGTAAAAAGTACTTAATCCATAAAACAAATTGTCACTTAATGTTAATTTAAACAAAAAACGTTTATACAAAAAAACATTTATTTAAAAATCGATTATTGAATGAAAAATGTCGTTTTAAAGGATTATGCAAACATTTAAAGGAACTTTTAAAAATACAAAAATCAAAGCAATAAAATAAATTTAAAGAAAATTGGGATGTTCTTCATCCACACATTCGCAGTCTTGAACTTCTTCTGCGCTATCTTGTTCATCAGGATTCTCTTTACTAAAGACTGGGATCATCCATCTTAAATCGGGATCATCACATCATTTTTCTCCAGAGAGCGCTACAAGTAGTTTCCTTAGGCTGTCTAATTTTTTCTTTTTAATCGTATGTCCAAGAGGTAGTTCTGGAACTTCAATCTGATCAAGGCGTCTACGCCCTTTTAAAAGTGTTTCGAATTTCTTTGAGTAATCATTGTTTCTGTATAATAATTCTGATTTTACTACAATTGACTTTGTAGACTTTCCTCTTTGTATGCGAATTCTTTTGCATGAGCTAATTGCTGGTAGTTTTTTTAAGACAAAAACCTAGATATGCTTGTGAAGAATACAGCGCTACCTCTAACTCAAAACTGAAAATTTTGGACAAAATGCGTTTTGCAAGTCTGCTCCTCATATGAAAAAATTAAAAAATGTCGAAAAAAATCGGAAAGAAGTAGAAATTTTCGTTCCTGAGAAAAGAAAGTGTGTTATTACCAACTACACTGTTTAAAAACACACTAAATTAACCTATATAGTCGTTGTTTACGCGGAAACTATAAAACTTCTTACTGTGTTAATCTGGTATGTAGACTTCCGCGGTCGTGGTCCATAGTATCTGCTTCTGGGCTTCCGAGCTGGAACCGCGTCAATGGTATAACTGCCGACGTTTCAGTGCGACAGACAGTAGCAGTAGTTGAGCCCTGAAAATGTCCCATACGAGTGGGTAAACGTCGGCAGTGATACCATTGACGCGGTTCCATTTTCTCCTGATTTGTAAATATTAGTCACTTTTCTAGTAGAACTCAAGCTGCTAAATTCTGATTAATAATATTTCTGTCAAAATTATTTAGGAAAAGGTCAACATTAAAAAATCTATGGGCATTAATCACACAGGCCAACCAATAATTATTTTTTAAAAATTTTTTCAAAGTTCAACCTGTTTCTCATGTATTTTGGAGAGCTGAATCCAAATTTTCAATCAGTTTTTTTCTACCACGTACCAATTTTTCGCAATCTTTATCTTTTGTTGGGCATGATAGCATTAAAATATATACTTAAGATTTAAAGGTACGTAATTTATTATCAGAGTATAATTGAAAAAGTTAACATTTTATTATTACAATGGTAGTGTAAGTTTGAACATGAACAGTTTTTTTACTTATTAATCTAATGCTTTGTATTTCCTCAACCTCTTCACGGTAAAAGTTCGAGTGTAGCTTTTCCTTTTATATGATGCTTCTGGAGTTGCTCGTAGAAGGGTCCAACAGTATTCTCCCATCATGTTGACATTCCAACGACCCTGATATCGTTTCTCCATTTCCTTTATATCTTGGTGGAAACGCTCTCCTTGTTCCTCACACAAAATTATCAGGGAAAAAATTTAAATGTGAGTGTAAAAAATGCACTTGCAGATTAGAAAGTATATGCCTTCGTGATTTTCTTTGTATTAGTCACACAGATACTCAAAAGTGCACTTTGAGCATTTACTATTAATTGGGTGTAGAGACCAAGGTATTATTATACGCTTACAATGCATAAATAACGTAAAGTTAAAATGCTAGGAAACTTTACGTCCTGTGATATTTTAAAATTCATTTTTGGATTCAGCTCGTCAAAAAACATAAAGGGGAGCCAAATTTTTAAAAAAAAGTTTTTTCATGGTTGGCTCGTGTTCTTTTTGTAAATTTAAATACAAAATTTAACATAAAAACTTAGTAGTGTGATTTTCACAAAATATATTTATTAAGAAATTGTAACAACAACACTGTGACGACTTTTTCAAACTAAAAAGTAAATCTAATAAAAACGGAATATATTCTAGTCAACTAAACTATTCTCAGGATGGGGGTGATATGCTATTACAAACAAATAAATTTAACAGTGAATCTAAATCTACTTGGTCATTTAATAAATTACAACGTTAAAAAGAACTCTGAGAAGCTCTAATAACAATATGAAAACTATTATTTTACTACAAAAGAATTTGCGAAAATTGATTTTCGTCACATTTTAGAATTTAGTATTTCACAGTTTTCATGTTTATTCCAGAACGAATAAAATGATTTATTATCTAATAAACGATATGGTGGATTGCACACATTCAGTGTTAAACAAAACTCAAATAGAAATTGCTCGTTCGCTCGTACGCCGGTTTCTTTTTGTTCCGGCCACTATCCACGTGTTTTTTGCAGTCATATTTCGTTCAATACATGAGCGCTCTATTGAAAAGTAAGTATTTCACTTTTGTACCATCATATGTAATTCTAGACAACATACAAAAATACATAATACAAGTGAACGCCTCCAAACGAAGACGCGCACTTTATTACATACATATACAGGGTGTTATTGACATTTGAATGATTCTTTTAACGTTGTTTTTTATGCTTTTCTTCAACAATGGGGAAACGCAAAGACATTACTAGTGTAAAAGAAGGTGGTAATAGAGACTTTATTAAAAACTGGTAACTATTCTCATCGACTAAATATCAAGACGAGAACGTGTTTCTAGTCGAGCAGTGGACAGGGTGGCGAAATTAATTACAAAGACGTAAGTTTACCTGATGAGAAGTGAATTTCTTGAAACGCGTAGTAAACAGGGTGTTATTAACATTTGAATGATTCTTTTAACGTTGTTTATTATGCTTTTCTTCAACAATGGGGAAACGCAAAGACATTACATACACTCCGCGCAACATGAATAGGACCAACTGCATATATGACATTTGTAGTTGGTATAAACATGGTAGCGCGCTGGAATTGTTATTTTCGAAAATAAGAGGGTTGATAAAAAGATGTATGTAGGTACCAAATATAATTTTTGTAAAAGTCAGTGCAAATGTACGTTACTAATGACAATAAGTAGAGTAATTAAACGCCACTTGAATACGACCAATCTATAAAATAAAAGATTCGTTTGCAATAACAAAATACTTTATTGTTCAATAATGAGTACTTTTGCCATTATTTCTTATAACCTCAAATAGTCGGGATGGAATGGAATTATACAGGGTTCTCAAGTAGTCAACGGGAAGTTCCGCCCAACTTCGTTTCAGCGCCTGCTCTAGTTCGTCAGCGCAACTGAATTGGGTAGCATTGGAGTACAATTTACGCGACAACCATCCCCAAACATTTTCTATGATGTTCAGTTCGGGGGAGAGCGATGGCCAATCGAGAACCTCCATGTCTTGTTCTTGAAACCAGCGTCGAACAATGCGCGCGGTGTGAATACTGCCATTATCCTCTTGGAAAATAAATGGCCCACCTTCCATAACGTTGGAAAATTTGTCTTTCACCTGTTGCAGCAGCTGGACGTACTTTTCCGAATTCTGTCTGCCCTTCACTATTACTAAATCAACAGGTCCGTTATAGGAAACAGCTCCCCATACCATGACTGAACCAACATCGGCTCGCCTTCGTGACTGAATCACTTCATCTTTACGTAAATCGTGGAAATAACAAGAAAACCCATCCGGGCCATCTAAATTAAACTTCTTCTCGTCACTGAAAATAACAGTTTGCCATTCTCTTGTCCACCCCATTTTTGCTTGAACAAACTGAAGACGTGCAGTGCGCTGAAATTCCCTTAAAGGAGGCCGTCGTTTAATTTTTAAACGTTTTAAATGCGGACAGGTCTTCAGTAACTTCTGTACAGTTCTTACCGATGCATTCGTTCCAACGTTATTCGCGATTTGTCTTGCCGTTAATGCCGAATTCGATGCTTCGCGTAATATGGCTCGACGTTCTCTCTTAGTTGTAACGGATGTTGTTCGCCCTTTAAAACGTTTTCCATAATTTTCGGGATCCCTAATAAAATTGTTCACAACCTGGTGTGATCGACTTATTTTCTTTGCAGTAGCCCTTGAGGAATACCCTTCTTGATGGAACGCTTTAATTTTTCCAATTTCTTCCATACTTAAGCACTTCTGTCGTCCCATCGTTGCACAATACCCTTAATTACAGATGTTTGTTTATCCGAATACACGTTGTAACTCGACACTCATCCGGTAGCTTACTATTAAATACTGGTCGTATCCAACCGGCGCGGTGCATTTTATATGTATGTGGTACTTACGTCACCCAATGCATAACGTTAGGCACTATTGCGCAATAATGCGTATTATTTGCCATATCATACCATTACAAACTTGCATTGTATTTTTAGTAAATGAATTGTTTTTCAAACCACCGAAAGCTTGCAACAAGTCGGGTGGTCCTATTCATGTTGCGCGGAGTGTATGTATATATCAGCGATGAAACCACCTTTTACGTTCTCGGCGCACGCCTAGTGAAACACCGACTGAATTTTCGCACTCTAGTTATTAATGAAAAATAAACAAAACGAATTAAAGAATTTGATTTAAAAATTTTTCTGATTTTTTTTCCAATATTCAAACACTCAGTATTATAAAAATAAATTAAATCTTTTTCTTAAAAACTTTTCCCAGATTGAGACCCTTAAATATTAGCGTGTAATTATGAAGAAACACTCGGTATAACCATTTAGTATTTTATGCATTGAGTCGTACTGTAACATAATAAAAGTTCACGTGCGCTTTAAAATAAATATTTAATGTATTTTATTTGAAAAGACAGCATTTTTAATATTTATTTTTGTTGAATTGAAAATGTATGCTTTCCTATTGAAAAAAAAATATCGCATTTTTAGCTTTGACCTTATCCCAAAAGCTTATCTGTAATCACCTGTTCCTTCCGCTGATAAACTTAAGTGTGCGTCATTTCAAGGTCCGCTTCTGGATAAAAAAAACCTACGACGTAAAACTTTAGCTGAATGACGAAAATGGAAGCAATTTGGATTTACCAATGCTGTAGCTTTGTCAAACTTTTTTCTAATGAAGGTGAGTATAAATACGTTTTCTGTAAGGTAATATGAATACCCGCCTCACCGTAAATAAAGCGTGACAACACTGAAAAGTTACAGAATAAGAACTTCAAATCAATATCAAATAGATATCTGGGCATGTCGATGTGTTTCAATGAAATTACTTTTTTTATTAAGCTCGTGGTGTTTTCGTGAAAACGAAGATTATCGTCCAGATACGAGGGCTGATCACTTTGGTCCGCCCCTGACCCATTTATAAACCAAAACAATTTTTTATCTTCACGTCGTATTGTAACCTGCTATGTAAAGACTAGCGCTACAAATTTACGAGTCTGAACCTGTTAAAGTGTACCTACAGTACAGAATGACATATCAGTGATCCGTATCAAAATGGATCGTGTCGAGCAACGAGTGGTGATTAAAATTTGCGTTTAAAAAAGATGATTCCAACTCAAATTCATCAAAGATTTGGTGGATCCATTAGGGGCATCTGCAGTATCATATGACATAGTTAAAAGGTGGTGTCGTGAGTTTAAATGTGGCAGATAGTCGTGTACAGACGCCCATAACTGTCACTACTTTAGAAAATGTTAAAAAGGTTCATGATCTAATGCTGCAAGATCGACGCGTGACTATTGTATAACTAGGTGAAGATACTGGTCTTGTATACCATTTAGTACATAATTACAGGTAATTTTTTGATGGAGCCCGTGGTTGATTAACTTAACCACTTAAGATTGATATACATATAACCTCTTTCATCATTAATTTCCGTATTCTGTATAGGTATTTCGACAACTAAGTTGTCATTATCAGCAGATAATTAAACAGTGTCGCACCTGGAAAAGTACGACGAACATTTGTACATGATCTGTACCGTTGAAAGCCAAAACGCACACGCCTCCAGTGTAGGCTTTGGCTTTCAAAAACTAATTTATCATCGTCAGCAGATAATTACACAGTATAGCACCTGAAAAACTACAGCAAAAACCCGCACGAAACAAATTCCGTACACGATCTGTACCGTCGATAGCCAAAATGCACACTGTGTTGTATACAAGTATTACACATCGGAAATGTGAAAAATCCGAAAAATAATCGGGAATTCTAAGTTATATAAGAGAGAAAATATACATTTTGGTCGATATGCTTTGAAAGTACTGGCAAAAATAAGCGTTATTTTTTGGCAGTTGTGTAAAACGTCCTTCGCCGTTAGATCTACATGAACCAGATAACGATAGCTAATCGCCTCCTCATCCGAAATATAAAACCCTCGAAAAAAACATTTCTTACGCAACAAAACATAAAGCGCAAGCAATTATTTCTGAAATTAGGTTGTATATCTGTATCTCGCGGCTCGACGAATCTGGCAACGCGCCCGAAAACCGTTGCACATACACTCGTACGTATAAAACGCAACGTTCCTGAACCTCCAATCGACCTCTTGCGCTGCTTAATTACCATCTATCCGTGCACAGACTAGTTGGCAACATATCGGTGTCTCAAAACGGACACTGACAACGAGGAAGTGTCCCAGATAGGGTACAATTCACGAACTCTGTACGCGGCATGAAAAGCCCAGAATCAATAAAAAGGAACGGTGTGTGTATGTATGTGTCGCTTGCAAGACGAACTTGTTTTCTGCCTCTCTTTTCTGACTTATAATGCAGTAAACGCTCATCGCCTGCTGGAGATCCGTTAAATTCACGTAAACATTTTGTCGGGGAATCTGTTTCTTTTACCGTAACTAAGTGGGTCGAACACGAATTCAGCAACGGAGTATTTTAAACACATGATTGGGGGGTGTATTACATCTTGGGAGGACGGAAAATAAAACGGCACTGTAAAATTTAATGGACTTTAAGTGGAAGATGCATGTTGACACAATTTTACGAGAATTATTATGTGTTTAACTGTGTTAATGTATTATTATGCGAAAACGTTCTCTAGAATACTCTTTCCTGTCGAAAACGAACATTTTAGTATAGGAAATAAAACCAATCGAGCATCCCAGATTGAGTTTACACGGAGAGCAGTGAACTAACACGATTTTAAAGTATGTCATATAAAAACGTGTGAACCTCATTCAAACGCTGAATAACGTGTGACTTCTAATAATTGCCCGTTTAGTTTTTCCAATGTAGATGTATTCGTATCCTTTCGCCTGTATTTCATGCTTTAATATCATTAAAAAGATGAAGTAAAAATATGCTAAACGCTTTAAGATTGTTATTTGGTGTTTGAGTTTTCTATTACATTCTTCTCTTTTAGTTTTAATTTTTATTTTCTTTTGTATCAAAAACAAGTAATTTCGGAATTGTTTTACTTCTATTTTTGGTTGTTTAAATAAACATAAAAGAAGTTATGAAAAAAAAACAATACCTTTTTCTTTCGTT